>NDGN011529278.1:30364-41031 GCA_002564285.1 Tympanoctomys barrerae
AAGAAGAAGAAGAAGAAGAAGAAGAAGAAGAAGAAGAAGAAGAAGAAGAAGAAGAAAAGAGCCAAGAACAAGCATAAGCCTTCAGGCCCCACCTCCAGTAAGCCACCTCTTCCAAACACGCTCCCCTTCCTAGCAGTGCATTTAGCTGGGAAGTGATCAGTGATGACTCTACTGGTGAGTAAAGTGTTCCATGGCCCAATTGCCTTTCAGAAGACCCACCTCTGAATGCACAAGACTTTGGGGGAACATTAGATCTAAACCATTACACCTCAGAACCTCTCTCCATCTTAATATGCATTGTGGGCCTTCCTGAAGGCAGACAGCAGCCAGCGTTTTCCTATTGTATTTGCCTTGGGGTTTCCCTCTCAGAGGTGTCTGTAGAGATTCCTTGGAACACATTTGGAAACCACTGTTCTGTACAGTAGCAGCAGAGTCTCACATTATCCAGTACCTGAAACAGTTGCTCTCACTTTCTTGTGATTTTAAAAATTTATTTAAAGATAAAGATCATGTTGCCTAAAGTAAAACAGGGAAAAAGGAAACAGTATGTGTATGTACACAGAGCACTAGCTGGCATAAAATATTAATGTGCACAAATTTTAAAGTATGAATGTATAAATATTCTTACCGCTTCTCACTTCTCTTCATTCCATTGCACTCATGGGGATGGAAATGTTTTGCGGAGGATTCCCGCCCTCTGGATTCTGCCATAGGTTTGCTTTTGGGGAATTTGGGCCAAAGACATGTAGCAGGGAGGCAGAGGGATGAACTCAGATGAGTAGTAAAGAGCTGGAGGAGGGGTGGCCTGCAGGAGCTACGGAAGGAGACAGACAAGGTAAGCCGCGAGTCCCGGGTGCTGGAGGGAGGTTGGGTGCAGAGTGGAAAGGGGGGTTTCGTACATATGTATATATATGGCTCAAAAACTAGCAAAGTATGAGAGTGTGAGAATTTGAGAAATACAATAAGGGAGCTAAAAGAAATAATATTCTGAGTTATAAGTTATATTTCTTTGAATGCCCTTTAAGAGACATTAACACATCTCAGAATAACTTTATAGTTGCTTCATTGCTTTATAATTTTAAATGGAACATCACATTAAGACTGACCAGTCAAGGCTCCAGACGTGCTTGTACTAGTTTTTCACTCCTCTGATTTTGTTTGATTATATTAATCCACATAAAGGACAAATATTTATCCCCACTTAATATGTGAGAATACCGACTTACACAAGCAAAGTGACTACTGAAGACAGTTTGAGAGTGAGTAGGGGACATCAAATCCAGGAGAATAAAGGCAGATCTGTCTTCTTCCCCACCCCATGCAGCCTGCAGGGAAGATTGGCATGTGAAAGCAAGATTGTCACAAACATTCATCATCTCCGAGTAAAGTAGCCATTTTTTAATATTTGGGTCTAATGATCACAATTATTTAAGAAATGCTACTCAAAGATTAGTAGATTATCTTGTGTAATTTAGTGGGGTATTTTCAATGAGCTCAGCACTTCCCAAGGTTAGCTTACATAACGCTGACCATACTCTTTAAGTAAGGGGGCCAGTAACAAGGGTAATTTATTCACAATCAGAAGATGTAGCTCAAATTTTTCTCTATATTCCCAGGAACATGATGGCAGAATGTCTATGGCAGAGCCAACTTTAAATTTATATTAAAAAAAGATTAAAAAGTTAACTAGCCTCAGGGAGGTAAGCATACCCCCCTTAGAGTTCAATGAAATAGGAACAGAACAGTTTATTTTCTGAGGAATGTACCTAATATTATAGTTGACTGGTTCTTATTTTGCTATTTATGGAATACATATGTATATCATGTATTATGTACAGTCTCATGTGACCAAAGTCAGTCCATTTTAAAACTGGAAATGAGTATAACTTTATTTCTTCCCTTATAGGAGGGTGACAAAATATTCCGGGAGCAGGAAATCTTTGAAGTGACTCTTGTGGCTTCAGCAGCATCGTTTCTCCTCCTTCTAACAATGACTGCCACTTCCCCACCTTTTGACTTAGTCTTTTCCTTCAGTAATGTGCTGGGATCCATTTCTAGCTCCAGTGCTCTGTTAGCTGGGGTGTGGTCATTCCAAAGCGCAGAGCAGTAAGTGACCTCAGTGCTCAGTGACATTTCTTCTAACAAATGGAGTAAACCTGTGAGCAGCATGCACTACAAACTGTAAAGTCAGATCTACGGTCCCAGTACGGCAGCACCAAAGGTGATTCATAGTTTGTCTTAATGAGGTAACTGGCGTTTAATAAGTTATTGATTTTTCTTAGCATAATACTAAAGTTCTTCAGAATGTGAAGAAGAAAAAAAAGCCACCCACATACATAAGGAGTATTGATCAAGTATGAATTCATACAGTGGGACCCTGGATGCTTCATATGTCAGGGCCAGTGCATATTACCTGATTAGTATTGATTGGACTGGAGCCATTGGTGTGTTCTCAAGGCATTGTTCTTGGCCAAGGAAGAACGCCTTGTTTAGTGTGACCCTGAAGTGATCTTGTAGCAGAACCAGAGAAGGCTCAGGGTGTGTGACCACATACTTAATTCATTGAACTGAATTTACCTGTTGCAAAGATGTCCATGTTGTTGCCATACCTGGGAGGCTATCTGCTCATGCTCCTATACTTCACTTTGTTCTTACACATTTTTATCTACCTGATACACTCTTTCTCACATATTCTTCTTTTCGGACTTCTACTTCATCATCTGAGCCAAACTGGACAGATGTCTCCTTCATGGACTCATCCTTGATTTCCTTGAGGCTTTGTCTTCCTCTTGAATCTTCTTACCACTCTTTGTTGTATATATACTTACAGTAAAGAGTGACAAGTACCAGTAATTATGTTTTTGTACCTTATTCCTACTAAATTATAAGCTTCTCCTGAATGAGATAGTATATTATCTCTTAAGCTTTTTCACTCCTTATAATGCTGACTACCCAAGAAGGTATGTAGTTGGTGATGCGTAAATGGTTGGGCTGTTACACTTCGGGTGATATCTCTGTTCACTCAGAATCTGAAATTTCTGGTTCCATAATATTTAAGTGGGCTTTTAGTGCCTTAGAGAGATCCTTTTCCACTCCATTATATCTAGAGTGCTTGATTAGGTCATTAATTTCTTATGATGGAGAAAGTTCATTGTTCTATCTCCTGTTTGATAAAGAAAATGGGCCTTAATATATAATTTTTCCATCCTCACACTACTGGTAAAAGGTGAGCCTGGGAGTGAAACCAAGGTCTGTCTGACTCAAAAGCCTGGGTCTAAAGAGAATGAATGACACTTCAAAAGAGGCCCACCTAACCCAGGAACCTGAAGTTTTATGTATAGAGTTTAATTTCTTGATTAATTTACAGGAACAAAGAGAGAGACAGAGACAGACAAACAGAGAAATAGAGACAGAAACAGATAATGGTTAATGAAATAGTCAAATAAAGTGAGTATACTAATATATCAGAATTGGCAAATCATAATACTGTAATTAATTTCTTAACCTGGAGCAGCTGACAATTAGTAAAATACTTTCCCTTCAGGAATAGTTCACATGGACAAGAAACACAGAGAAGGGGACCGATGAAGAACCACAGAGAAAAAGTGTGTGAAAGAGGAGCAGAAGATGCTGGGGATCAGCCACAGCACAGAGACAGGAAGGGGGAGCAGGCAATGACTGTGTGCCATCCACAGAGGGCTTGAAAACAAAGCCAACTAAGAACCTCTCATGGTGATTCTTAATGTTGCAAATAAGCTCCTCTTCCCAAAGGGGCAGCCACGCCTGCATCATCCCACCTTGGATCATTCCTGGACCAACTTCAGGATGAGGGCACCACATCGGCTCTCTGCACTGGTGGTCACAGCAGAAGCATTTGTGTCCCATCTATTTGTATCAAGGCTCTGACTGGCAGTAAGCTAAGAGCACTGCTTTGGGCAGATCAAAATGAGAGGGAGATGTGATGCCCAGTGGGAATGTTGTACTGGATTTCTATTGCTGTTCTAATAAATTACCACAATCTTAGTGGTTTAAAACAACACAAATATATTCTCTTACAGTGCTGGCAGGCAGATGGCTCAAAGGGGCTCCTGGGCTAGAATCAAGGAGCCAGCAAGACTCACATTCTTTTTGGAGGTTCTAGGGAAGGCACCTCTTCTGCCACTAGAGACCTCCTGCAGTTCTTGGCTTGTGGACCCTTCTTCCATCCTCGAAGCCAGAAACATAGCATCTTCCCATCCTCCACTCCTCGTTCTCATACTCATTCTCTGCACCCTATTTTACTCCTCACACCCTTGTGGTTACACTGGAATGCTTGGATAATCAAGGATACTCTCCCTATCTCAAACTCCTGCACTTCATCCTACTCACATAGTGCCTTTTGCCATACAAAGCATCATACTTGCAGGCTATGGGGATTGGGATTAGACCATTCTTGGGTGTCTGATTCACATGAAATTAGGGTAGAAAGTAGAGACCAGGAGGCTGGATTCTAATCTGGTAGCCCCAGAGGAGCTACGTGCCCTGGTGAAAATCTCAATCTGTTTGGGCCATTGTTTTCTCCTGGTATCTATGTAGACAGATTCTTAGGACATTCTCTCCAAGAAATAGTGCCTTTACCTGAATATAGGCAGACATGGTCCTTGCTAATTAAAAACTAGGCTTGTTTTACACACCTGTAAATGACACGGTAGCGTTTATTTAAAGCCACTTCCTATCATGTCATTAGTCCTTCTAATGGCATTTCTGCAGGTTCTTAGCTGATTTCCACTGACTATTCCTACATTTACTTACACCTTGCCTACCGAGAATGTAAATTTTCAATTTCTCATCTTAAATAGGGACCTCCAATTCCATAGCATGGCTGATGCATTAAATGTTCACAGCCAAATTGCTTAACGCCCAGATTTTTTATCCCCTTCAAATTAAAGCTTTTAAAAACCCAGGCTCCATGCGGGCTGAATGACACACACAGTCTTTCTGCCGGCTCTGGGGGGCAGGCGATACTGGTTCCTGTCAAGTTCTAAATCTGGATGCTTTTTTATAGTGGAACAACTAAAAGGAATTGTTGCTGTATGATGTATAACTACTACTTATTATAGATTGATCCATTTTGCAGCAGTGGGGGGGGGTGGAAGGCAGGGAGCTGTAGGGAGAGCACCAGCCAGGCTTAGACTGAGAGCAAGTAACCTTCTAATTGCCTTCTCCATGACAGCAACGTAAGCGTCTTTATGACCGCTTTATTTCACAGTGACCTGACACACCGCTGTAATTTTCCTGGTGTCACTCACGCAGGTTTAAAAAATGATTGGTTTTATAGCTTTTATTTGGGAATTTGTCGAGGTTTCACATTGTGGAAGCCTTGAAGCAGTGGACTATTAGTCCATAATTTGGCATTTAAAGGGACAGCGGTGGGAACCCTGTGCCGACCCCCACGTGCCTATGGTGAGCACACCCTTACGCTGGTGGAGAAATCTCTGTAATTTCTTTTACACTAGAGTAAACCTTTGCTGTTAGGAAACTCCATTCCAGGTTCCAGAGGATTCCTGGCATCCTGAGATGGGAGAAAAATCTTTTAAGCTTCACGACTAATATTATTGGTTGATATTTAAAGCTGGGTTCCATGAAATGTACTTCAGGTGTGAGTAAACCCAGACTCAGGTCAGCAGAGTCTGGTGATCAGGCTTTCCATGCCCGTTGTATGACTCACAGGCTGGAAATGAAACGTACGTACAGAACTGAGTCCCCCCATCCCCCGTCTCTCCTTAGGATCTCAAAGCCCCCAGATGTTAGAAGCTTCAATTTTGAGGACTGCGTTGGCTGCCTGCCACTGTGTGTACTCATAGGTTTAATGAAAATTGTGCCTCCCAAGCTCCTCAGGGGGAGCAGCCAGTCCCTGGTGTGGTTACTCGGAACACCCTGGGCTCTCGATGCTGTGTGTAAACACACGCACGTACACACCTGCTTCCTGCCCAGCTCCTGTCTCTCCTGGTTGCCTGGGCCGGCTTCGGTTCCTTGTATACCTGCTGGTGTTTATCACTGTTGGCTTCCCCCCTCTGTGTGCCTCGGCATAGCCGGTGCTTATTTGAGCAGCGGGTGATTTTTCTGAAGTGACCTCCGCCGTGCAGGAGATTTATGGTGGCGTTTGCTTTCATTATGTGTGGAGGCTGCCTCACGAGCTCACTGCGCGGCTGCCAGAGGAAGAGCAGAATGCTTCCCAGAATAAGCCTCCGGTATTATCCTTGAGCATATGTTCTTGATTAAATGAGAAGAGGAAAGTCTCTTCGTTTTTCCCATTTGGAGGTTAAAGAGGAGGGTTTGTCTAAAAACAGATTGCAGTAAATTGTGGGTTTATTTCAACAGTATGTCAACATTATTTACTCATGGAAAAAAATCTCAAATTGATAGGTTTCTTTTAATTACCTCATCCTAAAAGCTGCTCTCAACAAACAACAAATATTTCAGAAGCCATTTGGATAAGTTTGGAAATGTTGAATTACTGGAAACCTGCCGAGAATAATACCTTTGAAAGTGTTTCTATAGTTCTCAGAATAAAAAAAAAACTCGATTAGGAAACAGCTTTGTGCTCAGCAAGCTGGGTATTGCCTTCTGTGATCTTGCTGGCCTCCTTGTAGAAGGTGGTTTTGGATATTCTTGCCTAACACTGAAAAATGGGTACCTTTGCAGGGTTAGGTATCACTATCTGGCAGTCAGAACAGAGTGACCTTGTTTAGCCCCACTACATTAATATTTTCCTCCTGGGTCCTGGGTACAAAAATTGAATGAAAGAAGAATCAGTAATTGGGTAAGCTCTAGGCAGATCCGAAGTGTTAGTCTAGCAAATCTAGGCCAAAGCACATGGCATCAGATGGTGTCCTTGGCCTTTGTTGCTTGATCTTGATTAGATGAAAACTGCTTACCTGGACATACCACCCTAGCTTGTGCCTGGGGGTGGAGAGAGGCGGAGGTACCAGAGGGAAGAGGGTGCATGGACTCTTGTAAGTCCAGGCTCTGTCCTTCTGTGATTTCCTTTGCAAAACTCCTGGGGATGTTTGGTGTGTGTGTGTGTGTGTGTGTGTGTGTGTGTGTGTTGATAGGGTGGGTGGAACGGAGGAAGTGAGGGAGGGAGGAGGGCATAAAGTATCCTCAAGCAAAAGGTTGGGGTGGATTTGGGCCTCCACACGGCGATTCATCCCAGACCTAAGTCTTTGGGGCACGTCCTAACTTCAGGTGACGGTGCCTTGCAGCGGCGTGCATTGAATTCACTCAGGAAACATCTACTGAGTATTCTATTGAGATCGTATCATTTGAAACTTCCCTGTGCAGGGATGATTTCAGGAATAGTGGATGAGCTGATAAAGTTGTACTTGTCAAACATTGAAATCTCTACCACTTAACACGTCACTGCCTGGGACCTGTATCATATCAGGTGCGTGCTGGCCTTTTCTTCTAGGGCTTCCAGACATCCTCTCAACCAGTATGAATGCCCAGCTCTGTGAGGACTTCCAGGAGCCCACTGGGCCCTACTGCTGGCCATGGAGAATCAGCAGTGGCCAGAAATTCTGAGTTCTGTCTCTGGGCATGAGTGCAGTCGGTAGCAGCTGAGCCTCACACAGGCCATCCTGTAGCCTGCCCCGACAATGACCTGCAGGCAGCCGCAGTCTTGTTCCCTTGGTCTCTGTGGAGCAGGTCAGGCAACAGAGACTTACTAGCTGGTGCTCCCAGTCGTGCCAACAAAAGTCACCTTTCAAAAAGAAGTTCTGAGCCTTTTGGGAGATGAAAGCCTTTTCCTTCCTGCCCTTACATCACTGTTTCTCCCCCTCCAGTGTGAAGTCCAGAAAGCTCCATGGTGGAGACCAGCTGAGGAGTGGAAGGTGTAATTCTAGTCCCAGCTCCAACACTTAATAACTCCGTGACCTGGGGCCAGGGACTTACCCTCGCCACACTGCAGCTTTCTCTCCTGTAGAGCAGGGCTGTTGGACTCAATTCCTTCCAGCTGTAACAACAAAAGATTTTTAGTCCCTAAATGTCTGTTTACTAGTCCATTCATCCACCCTATTGATGGATATGTCATTTACACTTCCAGAAGAGAAAGAAAAACTATCATAAATAATACCTGAATACAAGTTAAGGTGAAAATGATGCCACTTTCCTCACACAGTCTGAAAGAGGAAGCTGACAAGCACAGGATGGGGCTGGACCCAGCCCGGATGACATCAGTCCACATGAGCTCTGCAGCTCGGCTTGGCTGGTGGAACTTCACGTCCGTGGGGCCACAACCACCAATTCATCTCCTGTTCCACCCAGCTGAGGTCATCTGTCTCGTTCTTTCTCAGCCATCATGTTTAAACTATGTGCTACGGCTCATCAGGGGCCCTTCAATTAATTCATTATTTAAAAAAAAATCAGTAATGAGGATAGAACCCAGGTCCCAAGTATGAGCTATATTCCCAAACCTTTAATATTTTTGGTTCAGACAGGATTTCTCTAGCTCACTAAATTGTCCAGGTAGGGCTTAATTCTGCTCTACAACCTCCCCAAATTGCTGAGATTATAAGTGTATACCACAACACCCACACCAAGCTACGTCAACTTCTTATTAATAGGGAGATTAATCTCAATGTGCAGGTAACAATGTTCAGCCAGGTGTGGTGAGGTATGCCTGTAATCCTAGCACTCAAGAAGCTGAGGCAGGAGGATTTTAGGCCAGCCTGCCCTAAATAGTGAGACCCTCAAAAAAGAGAGAAAGAGAGAAACAATATCAATATCTGACACATGGTGCCATTACATTATTAATAGTATTTGCAATGTTTTTAATTTTATGACTGATTTTGAGTATTGACCATTAGAAGTTATACATTTTGACATTTCTTTATGATCTTGAAACATTTTAGCCCCTCAAATGGTAATTTTAAAAATATAACTTGGAAGTAATTTTGATTAGAGGAGAGGGAGGAAAGGCTTCACCTTGTCTGTTGGAATAAATACTGGTTATAATGTAATTACTAATATATAGGACTGCATTGATATACTTTTGTTACCAACCTATCCTCTACATGAAGATTGTATTTAGTCACATAAATAGATATCGATGAGGATTGAGATTGATAATCCTCGAGATGACGAGGATTA
The DNA here is from genome assembly GCA_002564285.1 of Tympanoctomys barrerae. Classification (NCBI taxonomy): domain Eukaryota; kingdom Metazoa; phylum Chordata; class Mammalia; order Rodentia; family Octodontidae; genus Tympanoctomys; species Tympanoctomys barrerae. Next base: position 39,494 of record NDGN011529278.1, read on the forward strand.
AAATACTATAATACTGCTGGTTACTGTTGGCAGGAAGGTTGCTTTAGACTTGTTAGGGACAGAAAAATTTATAGATGTATATGGGAGTCTGTGGTTTTCTTAAAAGTTGAAGTTCTGGTCAGGGTTATGTGTCTAATTGCTTCAGGGCCATGTCTTTATAGACTAATGGTTGTGGTGTGGATTTGGGTCACCCAGGTTGGTTTTTTAGAAAGTCGATTTTAAATCTAGATTCTCATCTCATTTCTTTATTCACATTGGCTTCTCAGCCTGTCCTCATAATAAAAAATGCTACTAGACTTGAGCTCTAGCTCATTTGTAGGGCTTACAGGATTTTTTCCCCATGAGTAACATCGAAGGCCAAAAGATTTAAGCTAAAAAAAGTTAATACTTTTGAATTAGACATCAGAAATCTTAGGGTTTGCCCCTATTAAATACTCTTCTTAATTTAAGTGTATAGACCATAATTTTCATTCATATATATATATATTTATATTAAATTCAAGATCCATAAATAATTGTCAAAGTACAACATAAACAAGTTCATGTTCCTTTAGCAATTTGAATTCTAATATAGTCTTATGCTGAAGATCTTTAATCATCATTGTGATAATATATTAGATTTAGCCTGACCTTTCATATAGTTCAAATGCGCCAACCCACCCTGTACCCTCCTTTGTACATATATGCACATGAGGTCTGATGAGACCTTCATAGTAAAATGAGTGCCTACCCATTAGATTTAGTGATGAAGGAAAGAATCTTCACCTTGGGAGGGTCAGGCAGGCATCATGGTCAACACTTACTTCAGGAGTCTTTTGTTGGGGATTTAATACTTACTACAATGCTGTTATTACCGTGGCACTTGTGGGAAATTTCCCCAATAATACCTAAGCCCAATGGTAAGTGCAACTATCTCTTTAATTCTCCAAAATGCACAGTGTGGCTGTGATCAAAGTGGAACTTATAAAAGTTTTAGACACCAAAGCTTTGGAAACACAAGAGGGAAACACACATCAAGGGTAGTTGACCTGGTTTGCAAGATTCAACTTGGAGTTTCTACATCCACTGGAGGAAGTCTTTCACCTCTACCACTTAATGGAGACCTCAGGTTAAGTCCCGGAGAGCAACAAATATTTCCTTCCTCATTTGTCTCAGGCTCTCTTTTTCCAACCTGGAGCCTCTTTTCCTGGAACAATGGATATTGGTCACGTCCATGCCCCCAGTGAACATTCAATCTCTTCCCAGCAGAACCTTAATCTATGATCCCTACAAGTTCAGAATACATCTGCATTGGAAAAGCATCCCCGTGAGACATATAGGAGCAGAAGGAGCGTTGATATTTGGGCACTGGAGAAAAGTCAGAATCAAACCCAAATGCTTTCTTATAATGGTGGTTCTCACCTTTTTTGTGTTTATAGCATATTTTAAAGTGTTAGGATTTTTGTCAGCACCCTGGAAGAAATTAAAAATTAACAAGTCTACAATAATTATAAAAGAATCACTTTTATGGCATCGTAACAGCTCATACTGTTTTTTTT
>NDGN011529283.1:2248-30948 GCA_002564285.1 Tympanoctomys barrerae
TTTTTTTTTTTTTTTTTTTTTTTCGGAACCGGGGATTGAACTCAGATCCTTGCGTTTGCCAGTTAAGCGCTTATCCTATTGAGCCATCTCCCTGGCCCCCTCATACAGTTCTTAAGGAAAACCACCAGCCTCTGGTTTGATGGGCACACTGCTGGAATCTTCAGAATTGTGGTTCATTCCCTGAGGAGGTGCCAGGACCCCAGCTCTGCCTTTAGACTGCTAAGCTGAGGGTCACCTTAATGTGGGTGTGCAGAGCCCCTAAGCAGACAGCCTATGTGTCGTGGAGTTCCCAGGGCCTGGAGCCCAGCTCCTTCGTTTGGAGTTAGAGCATGCGCTTGCGGTTAAGGTGGCTAAGCGCTTGCTTTTCATTCCCCTTCTTCTACTCTGGCTCATATAATTTGGTGAAGGTGGTAAGGTGCTCCAGTGGCAGTAAGCCCACAAGGTGACACCACTGCATGGGCTCCAAGGATGTATGCACAGGGAGATCTTACGCATGGCATGGCGCTAGGAGGGGGTGCCTGGTGGGCACGAGTCCACGGAGGGAGGGCTTCAGGCCCACTCCCCCCGCTTCCTGGGGCTTCGCTAGAAATCCAACAGCTGAACCCATTAGGGTTAAGACTGGCAAGCGCCTTTACTGTTTGGCCTGCAACTCCCCCCAGGATGGCGAGGGTAGAGACCACCATGTGATGGCGTCCTCAAGTAATAAGACCCCTCCAGAGCGGAATGAAGCAAGCACAGCAGAATGTTGCGAGCTGTGGGTGAGGCCATGCTGGGGGTTTGTCACTGGGGGGCTGAGGTGCAGCTACCTACAGACGCGAAGATGAGTAGAGAAGGGTGAGGCGTTAAGGTGCGGAGCGCAGCGTTCTTCATGTGGAGGAGGAGCACACTGGGCAAGGAGAACAGTGTCACTTCAGATCGGGGTTACTCAGCAGCGCCACCGTCACCACGCAGTCCTTTTCTGGGACTGCACCTCCCTGGCACACGCGCGCGCACACACGCACGCACGCACGCACGCACGCACACACCCGGTTTTCTATAAAATTCAGAGGCAGAACATGTGTCCCAGAGACAGGGAAACATCTGCTCAAAGAGTGAAGCATCTGCGATGCGGATTACAAGCCCCGTGAAGAGGAGCAGGTCTGCTGCCTCAGAGCGTGAGCCCAGGTACCAGAGAGCAGAGCAGTGGCGGGTGCTTTTTAAGCAGAAAAGTTCTCGAGCTTTTGTTACACTGCAGGAATCTGGGCTCCCGCTCTCTCCCAGTTTGGGGACATTACATCTTTATGCTTTGTTTGCTTGACAAGGCGCGTGGGCTGCATGCAGGGCCCTTTCAATGAGCCATGAGCATGGGGGAGAGTCTGTGAATTGCCACAAAGTTTTTTAGTCGATTAGCATAAATCGTGGGGATTATAAAGCTTGGTGGGACCACCTCACACTGAAGGTAGACTCAGACTAAGTGAATAAGCCTGGATTTTCTGTCCTCCAGGCTGGCCTCAGAGAGTGTACCTAGCGCCATCTGCTGGCTAATGCTTTTTCAGACCTTACTTTCCTAGTGCTCTAAGTCCCTTAAAATTGAGACTAGCTACTGTGTGTGTGCACGTTTGTGCGCATTTGTGCATGTACGCACATGCTCCTGTGTTCACGTGCACACACGTGTGTGTCATACATAGACAAGAGAGGGACACAAAGCTTCACGTGGAAACAGAATGTAGCGCATGGTACAAATATTTCTTTTTCACATGAAAACTATTTTATTATAAACCATTATGTAATCATGTTAAGTATGCCTTAGCATAGATGCCCAGAAACCTTTTGACTAAGGAATGGATTGAATTTCCCTAGTTTAGAATAGGCCAGCTATTCTGGAATTTTATATAGAGGTGGAATAATTCCTCAAATTTTCTGAACATAGCTGAATCAAACAGGAAAATTTCCATTTAGTACAAAAAGATGGAATTTAAAAATAAACCCCACCACCTCTTTATGTACACAGAAGCAGCTAAAGAGCATAAGTTGTCCAAATTGGAACATAAAGAGATATGTAAAATATGTTTAGTTAATTTTTGTGAAAGACGGTATAAGTTGGCACACCAGAGCACTCACTCATACTGCATGTCTTATTTATTACTTTTAAAAATCTCCATGATCAAAGAATCTCCAATTCCACAAAGGCGAGACAAGAAGAAAACAGGGTGCCGCAGAAATCACTCGCTCAGCTCGTGGGTGCCTGTGGAGGGGCTTGTGCCGTGTGACTCAGGCCAGGCTTGAGCCCTGGTGTCTGAGGCCTCTCGGGGGAGGATGGTCGCGCGGCCTTGTGCCACATCACGTTCTGCACGCCTGCCTCCAAGATGGCACAGCACCTCCTTGGGGTGGCACCCCTGAAGCAGGCACAGCTGCTGTCGTCATCTTTGTTCTGCAGAGGCCCGGAAGACTTCTGTTGTATCCAACAACAGCAGAAAAACAACCATTAACGTGATATTGTGTGTTGTCGTGAGACCCAAATTGTCATCCACAGCGTGAAGCATGATTACAGGTGCCACGGGATGTGACCTGGTCCCCGGAGCCAGCTGTGCTCGCCTTTGGCAGACCCCTGCACTGACACAGGGGTGACATGCTGTCTGGGACTGGGGACAACCTGAGTGAAGCTCCCCTCAGGGCAGCAGAGGCCCGTGAGCAAGCGTGGCTCCCGCGTCAGCAGCAGGCAAGGTTGTTTAATCCCGTGTTGTTGTTAAATGTTATTGACAAATGAACTTCAGTGAAGAGGAAAGCAGGGCGAATGCCTCTAAACCTAGTGAAGGCAGAGTGGTGTGGGCCGGGAAGAAGCTGCTGGAAGCACCACATCACCAGAGCTGGATGCTGTCCTGCCTTCTTCCTTCTCCGGATGCCTCTCACTAGGAGTTCAGGAAAGGACTCTTTCCCTGAGGACCAGCAGAGGAGTATCTGAAAATGTGAACTCCTGACGGAAGCCAGCCGGCCAAGGCGAGGCCGAGAGCGCTCAGCATGTCTGTGTGAGGGCCCGTGACTGCAGTCTCCTGTCCCTGTCCTGCCTCCCAGCTCCACCTGTCCCAACCCATTCCCACCCCTGTCCACGCTTTTAAGCCAATCCCCTGGGGAGGCTTAATGAACCTCTTGGAATTACAAACAAATTCTTTTCTTAAAAAGAAAAACAAAGCAGTTTAATGAAAATGAACAAGCGGACAAAAGAACAGAGGCACCTCTCCTGGCGCTCCAGGGCTTTATCGGGCGCCTGTGATGGCTCTTGGCAGGCAGAGGTGCAGTGCACTTGCGTAACTGGTCCCCCTGCAGAGGGCGGGCAGGTCCCCTCCGTCCCCCCTCCCCCACTTCTGAGTCGTCCCAGGCTGCAGGAGGATGGAGGCGAGGCCTGCCCCACGCGAGGCCTGATGGACTGTGCGCTGTGCTCCGGCATGAGCTCTCACGTCGTGTGCTTTGGTGGAGATTTTCTCCCTTCTACTCTTGATTGCAGATGAAGAATGGTGTTTTAATAGGCAGATGGTAAAGACAATTATAGTTAGGGCCTCAGCTGGGACTTACATCAGTTTATTGCAAATTATTAGTTGATAAATGCTTTTGTTTACAAGCAGAGTCTTAAGCAGCTTTGTAATCAGTTTATCAGCAGCAGGCGTTTTGACAGCTCGCCTTTGGGGTGCGACTTCACCCTTGGGCCACTTGCTGAAGAGTGCAGGTGCTGGGCAGCGTGGCGGGCAGTGGGCCACGGGGGCCACGGAGCCTTGTGGGGAGTCCAGCGCCACCCTGAGCACGGCCGGGAGGTTCCTTCCACATGCAGAGCCTCCTTCTGGGGAGCCCCATAAACCCGCCTCAGCTACTCGCCTACAGTGGGGTGGCTACGCCAGCCGCGCTCCGCCAGCGCGTTGGTTCACCAACTCCTCCAGAAAGCTCTATGGGCTCTTCTATCGCGGCTCAGCTCTGCCATGCACTTTAGAAGAAAGCTGGAGCTGACCACAATGGCGCTGTTCACTTTTTCTAGAAAGGACTTCCTGTGCCTTTCAAAGGGGACAGGAAATCATCTCTGTTGGAAATGTATTCTTACAGAAAAACTGTGCGTGCCATGGAGAGAACAGGACGCAAGCTGAAGGACCAGCCCTGCGGGGCCGGGCCAGGCGAAGGCCAGAGGGTGCGGCGGAGGGGCCAGGAGAGCCGAGGACACGCGCCAACTCCAATTTCTTGTCTGTCAATTGCGACAGCGGGACTCTTCATCAAACAGCTGATGCCTTTAGAGTAAGAAATTAGGAAGCTCATGTTTCTTTGTTCCTGAGTTCGGCCCAGATCAATACTGCCTGTTAAATTTATACTAAGAAATTAAACGTCAGATTTGAGATGACAGATAAGTCACAGATACTTCAGTAAGTTCATCTCCCAAGTAGTTATGGAAAGCAGCACCCCCTCCCCCACGAGGCCGCGACAGTATGACCCGAAGCTGCAGGGACTGTGTGCTCCAGGTGCTCACGCATGAGCCAGCTCATACTCCTCACCCTATGGGTTTTGCGGACTTAGTCAAACCAACAACATTGAAATAAATACGCGCTGTGGCTCCAGGAGGTCCCTTTTCATCCTAGCTATTGACTGCCATTGGTATTCTAGTTCCTAGAATCCAAGAGAAAGCAACAGAGCTAAGAGGCAACCACACAGCAGAGTGAGAAGCCGCAGCTTAGGGCTGGAAGGAGGCGCACCGTGTGCTCCAAGACCTGGACACAATCCGCCAAGTTCTTAGGAAACGGGACTCGGGCCGACACTCTGCAGTGTACAGGCAGCACTGTAAAAGCAAACTCTTTCTCTTAGAAATATGGTTAAGTGTCTCTGTGCGTCTCCCTGCTTCCTTTTCTTTTCCTGTTTCTCACCGAGAGTCCTAAAACCTTCAGAATGGAGCAAGCTTCCCTGAAGCCACATGGGCTGACAGCCTCTGCGAGTTGAGAGCTGAGCTGACGCAAGCTTACTGACAATATTCGGGAGGAAACCAGAGTGCAGCTTTTGTGCCGAGCTGGGCCTGGTGTTCCAGCTCTCAAGCAATGCGTGTTCTGTTGCCCACACAGGAAGGGCTGCTGGTGAGAGAGCGGGAGAGCGCGGGCCTTCATACAGTGAACTATGAACCGTGTTTTCACGTAAAAAGTAGGTTTTCTGTCCTTCTCTGCATCAAGTGAATGGTGGATAAGGAGTGCATCGGCCAGGAGTTCTGCCATTTGTGCTTCTCCCTTGATTAGAAAGAGGATTTAAGAAACAAAGCAAAACTGTCCTCTCCTTTGGCCCAAACACCAAAGGCACGTCGGGCGGGCGGCGGATGGGTTTGACGTGTCCCTCCTCCCGGAGCTGCTGCCCGCTCTGCGAGCGGAGTGCTGGGCTGGGGAAGGCAGATGGCCCACAGTGCCCTGCGCCGCCTGGAGAGCACAAATGAAAACTGTTAGCATTATTTTTTAAAAACAGGAAAGACCTTTTGGGAAATGCTTTTGATTTATTGCTATGTATTGTGCAGATCTTTATCAATTAGTCTTACTCTGTTGTATTCAAAAAGTGTTGTAAACTATGAGTTGGCATGTTGCTGCATACAGGAAAAAGGCATTAATCAACCCCAAATAAATAAGTGCACAGATCTATCTAACAACTATGAAGTAGTTAATGCATTTTCAAGCAATTTTATTATAGAAAAGAGGCTAAAAGAGTAGTGCTTAATTATCTGGACTCCTCGGTGCGGTTCCTTTTGATTGCATTAATGAAGCAGCTGGCCCATTGTCTCCCTTTAATTCCTCTATTGTTTTAAGAATATGTCACAGCGCTTTATTCTTTTATCAGGTGCAGTGCAGGAGGACGCGCACAATGCCTCATATTCCTACTGTATTTGCCATTGCACAAAGAAACCTCCAAGGCGGGTTTCAAAAAAGGGGCACCCATAATTTATAAGTTCCAGTCCTCACAGTGCTCCTCTGTCAAGAATCTCAACCGTTTTGGAGTTGGACTTACTGTGAAATCTGGAGGAAGCCACGTGGCTACGTATAGACATATGTTCTGCATCCGTGTCTGAGCCCCAGGGTCTGGGCGCAAGCATGTGTCCTGTGGGGGTGCAGCAAGTCCTGAGCCTCCAGGGCGTGCTCTGGCCGGCTGCTTCTCACTCGGGAAAACCTCATACTCCACAAGGAGCCCCAGTGTGTGACTTTGTATTTGGTCAAAAGAAAAAAAAAGTTAATGACTAAGTAAGTGGGTATGCCCCTCTTCTCTGGCTGCAGGCCCATACGTCACTGTGTGTGTATATGTGAGTGTGGGTGTGTGTGGGTGTGCACGTGCACACACATGCGTGTGTGTGAAATGATTTCTCATTCCTCCAGAGAGGGACTTTAATTTCATCAGAATGAGCCTTAGCAACATCCTGCTCTCCTCTGTAGGCCAACCCTCTGGAATCGTTATTAACTAAGATCTGGTTACCAGTTGGCCTCTTTTCACCTCGTATGTGAAGCACAGAGACCTCATGGATCAATGTAAGAAAACCACGCTACCTTTTAAGAAATCAAAATGCTATAGTGACGTACTGTAGAGTATGACATTGCTTGTGCCAGAGCCATTTAAAAATGCTATTTTATTATGGTGTGTAGCTACTTTCTCTGCAAATGTCTATGAAAACCACCCGAAATCACCCATGGTAAAATAATCTCTAAGGTCTGATTCACAAAGACTCTCTTTTTTCACACACGTGGCTTTTCCCTTTGTCTTTCCTCTGTCCAATGTCTGCATTTGGAGGCTGCCTAGAGCTCCATTTCACCCCTACAGGTGCCGGCCCAAAAAAGAGATGGGAGACCTGATGTCCTCATGCTGTAGGATAAGAGTAAATAACTTCAACTTTAAAAATTGTCCCTAGAGAGGCCAGTTGGAATAAATTATTGCTGTAAGCCATCTCTTTCCTTTTGTACTGTTAGGTGAGAATGTCTGTGTGTTTTGTTGTGTTTTTTTTAAGTTCCACACCCTGATATCCCTATCTGCTTGGTGGCCTCCCTGGCCTTATATCGAAGCACAGAAATGCAAAGCTCTAAATGTGATTTAATTGGTTCAATTTGCTGCGCATTTTTATGCTAAACATGGGGCTATCTTGATGAGCCCACCCAGTTGTGGCGGAGGTTTACAGTCTCACAAAACTTGCCTTTCCTTATTTTTACAAAGCCAGCGTCTATCAATCACACAGATAAATTAGAAAGAAACATGTATAGACATAACACATGGAAAAGATTTTTCAGCATGCTATGTAATTATTAACCTGATTTTTACCATTGTAAGACGCTGTGAATTGCAGATAGCATGGACAAAGTTAAATGCTTTTATTCTGGATACATTTTGCTTATACAGACTCTATAGGTATGGTCGAACAATATAATTGAGGCTTTGTCGGCTCTGTAACCTAGCAACAGATAATACTGTTAGGTTACTGAATTGCTCCTGGTTGACAAGTAGGGAGTATTTTTGTGTTTATCGTGTTTGCTAATGATGGGATCCTTTCCACAAGGCCTGTCGTAATCTTAATTAGAGTTTATCAGCAGAGGTCTGTGTGACATTGTCCAGACACTGATTTCATAAATAATAAAAAGTGCAAGTGAAAAATTTGGCAGGGATGGCAGATATTTAAGGCCACTGCTTCTAGTAAGAGGAGCGTGAGTTTCCAAAATATAATCACGCTTGAACCGCGGCTCTCTTCTTCATTACCGTAACTTGTGGTACACTACACTGCAGCTTCGACAGCAATTAGGAGAAAAATTTTTAAGCTTCCTATTAGGAGCAGTGTCTGTTTGCACAAGAGCCTTGATCGCACACAGCCCACAGAACGGCAGGCGCGTGCACCTGCAGGAGCGTGAGGCCTACGCAGGCGTTCCTGCTTCCTGAACCTTGAACAGCTTTGTCCTTTATTGTGGAAGGGAGTGGGGTGTGAGCCCGAAGACCAGGGAGGGACTGTGTTTGGAGCCTGGAGACAAAGAGAGAGGCCCAGAATAACCTTTCCGTTTGGTGGGAGCCAGGAAGCCATCAGATAGCTGCTTCAGAGCTGATGTCATTTGATGAAGGCTGCATGTCCATGCAGTGGGAATGCGATTTTTTTGCTCCAGTTTGCACAGTATGATCTTTCCTCGGCTGGGAGGGATGCGATGTTGCTGGTCATCCCCAGTCGTAAGTTATATAGCTTCAACCCAGAAATAAACGTTGCAGAAGCCAGATGTGATCTAAATTAGCTTATTCAGTAGAAGGAATGCTGAGTCACTGCCTGCTGTTTGTCCGCCTGTCTTCCCTCTTTTACTCCTCATCTCCTTTAAATAGCAAAGGAGAGGGAACGTGCGGAGCTCTTCAGATGTCTCATTGAGTTTCCAAGCGGCCTCAGCCCTGAACGTGTTGAGCACCTTGTGAGGCACTTGGCCATCAAGCAAGCTTCTCAGAGCCCCTCAGTCCTGCTTCAGCCCACGCCCCTTACCCTACACGACCTGGGTGTGGGGAGTGTTCTGTGAGCATCCGAAAAGCATCCGAAGCCCAGGCTTCATGCCCAGGGACTTGTGTTGTGTGGATCAGAGACAGGGCAGTGAAATCAGCAGCGATTCAGCCCCCAGCCCGCGAATCTGCAGCCTGGTCCAGATCACGGGCCAGGGCTTTTATGTCCAGCTCAGTTGCAGTTTAAACAGGGAGTGGGGACGATGCTACAAAGGATTGTTATCACTGAGCATGCGCAACTTGTATGACATGCTTGGAACCGTACCTGGCACACAGCAAGCACTTTCCGAGTGTGAACTGTTTTAATCGGAAATTAGTCCGGTTAGAAGGGAACAGGAAGTCAGGTCCACATTACAAATGGCGCAGGCATTATTCTCTAGGTGGTAGCGACGCATGTCATAGCTCTGTGTATAATCACTGTGTGATCTGCCTAGTGGCGTTTTATAAAGCGAGCCACCAATAGCCCTGCAACAAAGACAAAGCCCTAATTTCTCAAAGGCATGGAAGTTAGATGTGGCGGGGTTGCACGGTGAGCACCAGGGGGCGCTGCGACTGGGAGCACCTGGCTCTGCATGCCAGCTCTTGAGTCAACCTGCCTGTTGAAATCCTTTCTCTTCCACTTATTCTCCAGTTGTGTGACCCTGAACAGCTTGCTTACAGTTGTGCCAGGTGGTAGGTGCAATACAGGTATGTGGCCCGTTCCTGACCAGTGTGAGGCCCCTCCTCTCATTAGCACGTGGCTCCCAATGGGCTGCTGATAATATAGAGGCATCTCTTCTCTGTACCTGCCCCTTGGTAGTGGCGTGAGGAAGGGACGTTCCAGGAACAAATGGCCCTGATTTTGAGCTTTCTCAGCCCTCTGTCGAGCGCTCCTTCCGTTGCATTTTCGCACCCATCACAAATGAACGCAGCGATTTCTCGGCCGTTGATCTGCTGTACTAGATGGGCCTTCTGCAGAGCAGGGTCGATTACCCCAGGGCGGCAGTGCAGAGGGTGTAATGAGCTTTGCCAGCCATCGCTGGGTGCACCAGGTGACCCAACAGAATGCCCTTTGTTTTCATACTCAAAGGCATTCATATGGGAAATTGGAATTGCCCTTGACTTAAATCTGGGGACACCTGGCACACTGCTGCCCCTGACAGGCATAGGAAGCATCCCTCCACTTAGATGCCTTCAATTTCTTCTCTGTGCAGATACAGTCAGGGCACCTCGCTGACACTGGGGACATATGCAGACCCTCGAGTTGGTGAAGCACTTTAGAGTTGAATCAGAAAATTTCAGATCAACACTAGTAACCAAAACTCATTTAAAAGGAAGCCGTTAGCATGGCCACAGTAAACGTCCTTTCAGCCGCAGTGGTGTTCTAAGAGTGTGCCTACTGGGGAACTCTTTCTCCCTGTGGCTTTGCTGCCCCTGCGGCTTGGGTGCTGCTGTTCCCACAGAGGCTGTTTTATTGGATACTTGGTCCCCAGGGTGGGAGTTGAAGGTTGGGACTTTAAAAGGGGAGACCTGGGGGTCCCGAGGTCAGCGTGGAAAACACCCTTGGGAGGGGCTGTGGGAGCCCAGGCTCTCGCTGGCTTTCTGTTTGGAGAGCCAGCTTTTGTCCACGTGGGTGTTGCCACTGCCCTGACAGCCCTCAGCAGAGCTGATGCTGGGCGCTTCGAGCTTCGGGCTCCAGACTGAGCACTTGGGAAGCTCTTCTCACGGCTCAGTGTTTTCCCTCAGGGGGTTCACCGCACAAGCAAAAGCGCCTTGGCAAAGGAAGGAAAGGAGGAGACCTTGGGTGTTTGTAAACCAGCTTCTCTGAAAAGCACCATATAAAACCTATATTCCTACTCACAGCTCTGGCTAAAAATACGAATATTCTAGATTCATAGATGATATGTTTTAGTAGGAAAATCATAACTTCTATTGATTTTTAAATTTGATAAAATATAAATTACAACAACTCATACTTAACCACTTAAGTGGCACTGACATAGCCGTGCACCCACCAGCACCACCCAGACTTCCCATCCTACAGAACCGAAGCACCTTGCTCCCGCCTCCTGGCCTGCAGCAGCCCAGATCTCCTGCTGTCCTTGTCACCTGGAGCACCATAAGCACCTCCCACGAGCAACCGTGCAGTTGTCTGGCACTGGTGCTTCGCTTAGTGCGGCATGCTCAGCGGCATTCACACAGTAGCAGGGACGAGAAGGGCCCTCTCTGAAGTCAGAGACGCACCCACTGCATGGCCGTGCCACGGCGTCCTGGTCTGTCACTTCTCAGTGGACGCTGGAGCTAACTTTAGCTGCTGTGGACAATCTGCTGTGAGGATGCCTGCCTTCGGACTCTATCCAGATCCTGTTCCCAGTTCTTCGGGGGCAGTACTAGAAGGGGCGCTGCGGGGGCAGCTCTGCTCTGCATCTGAAGAAAGCGCTGTGCGTACAAGTCCACGTTACCGCCAGCAGCGCACACAGATTCTAGCTTTTCTGTGCTGTCTCAAGCTCTTGTCGATTCCAGGGTTTGGGATAATGATGCTTCCATGTGAGATCCGGCTATGGCGTCTTGGGTTTCGTTCCCATCAAAGATGGGCAGCGGGTATAAAGTACCAAAAGAGCAACGCGTCAGTGTGACTTAGCCCGTCACACACGCAAATCGCTTCTGCGCTGACATGAGCCCTCCCGCAGCCCAACCACGATGTGCGAAGGTCAGAAGCGCTTGCCCCGCCTGCCAGAACAGCGGGGTTAAATCTGGTCGCCCGCATCCTCAGAGCGACGTGGACTGCTGGGAAGGACTCCTGTCTTCACCGGTCAGGGTACAGCGTGTAATCACGCTGCTTTTCCTTTCCAGAAGGGGTTTAGGTGCTCCTAGAGAAGCACAGATGCATTTGCTCGTTGCATGCATCAATTCTCCCTTTCTCCAAACTTCTCTCCCAGTGTCTTTCCGTGACCCAGCCCCTCGGCCCCCAGCCTCGGTACTGAGACCTGCGCTCTCCTCACGCTTGGTCCCGGGTCCTCACAGCTGCGCACGGAGGGCCGAGGCACCCTGACTGGGCCGATTGTGAACCAAACGCTGACTTTATTTTTCTCCAAGCAGTCGGTCTTCTCCAGGCTCAGGGGCCTGCTACTAGGTCAAACTTTACACTTTTAAAACATGGCTCATTATTCCATGCATGCTTACACACAAATACATAGTACACACGCACATACATGCACACACTATGAGTTTAGTAGATAAAAAGTCTGGGCCAGGGGCCACATGTGCAGGTCTGCGACAGTTAGCTGGCCTTTCCAAGTTTCCGTTTTCTCAGGTCCCAAGTGAGGCAAGTACCCCAAGCTCGCAGAGTAGTCGGCAGAGTGAGGAGAGAGGTGGGGCGTCCCTGTGCCAACGGCCTGCGGCGGCAGCATCAGCCAGCCAGAGCCGAGGGGGGCTTCTGCACCCCTCTTCCTAGTTCTCCTCAACCAAGCCCCCCCACCCCCCGCCTCTGCAAGCCCGCTCTTTTCTTCCACAGCCTGCACTTCGGATGAATGGACTCAGACTTCCGGATCCGGAGGCGGCCTGGAGCTTTCCCACCCGGTGTATTGTGGGATAGAAAAAGAAACTCCAGGTCCAGAGTGTGTTTGTTCGTGAAATAAATTCCTAGACTCTCCCGCTACGTGCCAGATGCGAGTGCTAACGTCCCAAGCGCGGCTGGGTCACCCCACACCAAGTGCGCGCTGAGCGGAAGCTCTGGCTTACATGTTCGCTAGTTCTATGGAGCTGAGGCAACCCTCACCATGGACAGCTCAGGAGGCTACCAGGGTGACAGCCACAGCCCAAGAAGAGGCTGAAAATGTAACCTTCTGCTCTGGTGACACAACACAGGCTGGCTCCTGGACATAGTGCCCGGCCCACCTCTTCCCACACACCTCAAATTCCAGATTTGCTGCCTGGACCAGCCAGGCTCTTCTAGTCCTGCCCTCTCCTGCCTGCCCCTTTTTATTCTGCGTAACCCAGTAAAAAGCTGCTTCGGCAATCACCCCCAAGTCCCCAGGGCATGTCACTCACTTCTGGAGAATGACACTGTGATGCTGCTCTCAGATTCCGATCCTCTCTTTGTGAAAGACACCACAATCTCCACCCTCATGGCAGGGGAGCGCCCCCTGCAGGTGATGAAGCGATGATGTCACGAGGAGGCCGTGGACCACCGAGGTCCTCACCAGTCCAGTTTTTCAGTCTAATTCAACCTCTTAAAATTGCACGTGCCGACTCACCTGTGAACTGAGGTACCATGATAACATACGAAACACTGCTGGGTACAGCTGAAGACACAGAAATGTATTGCAACTGTCAGGTTATTTCATGTAGAAAAACCATTTTTACTTTTCTTTGCACTTGATATGTTTCACTGTTATTTTATTTATTGGATCTGTTCAAAATTTCAGTGTAAAGTATTCTGTCATCCTGCTACCTAGCCTGCTATAGTGACAAAGATTAGCTGGCCCAAGGGTCTGCACTAAAGCCCCCGTTGCCCCTGGGCACACTCGGCCCCTGCCTGGTGAGGAGGTTTCAGCCCTAAAACCAGCAACTCCAAAGCACCACGCGCAACAGTGACTTGGCATTGTGACTCCTCACTCACCGCACACACTGACCGTCCCCGTGACGTGGACCCCGCAGGCAGAGAAGGTACAGGTGATCACCTGGCCCACAGCTGCATGGAGGGGCCTCTGTGCCACCAGAGGCAGCCCCAGAAAGGCCCACCCCGCACCTCCCTCTTTCTTCTCACTGTGCAGGGAGGCCTTGTAGCTTCCAACATTTGAAAAACATCAATTAATGCCCAAGTGACTCTGCTTCATGCAACTGAAGTAGACATGTTTGCGTTCAAATACATTCACACCCAAGTGAATAGTAGAAGTTATTTTCTAATATCTCAGGCTATTTGTGTTCTACTCTGAAGCTTCTGCAGATTTGGTGATTGTGGTTGTGTCATTTCACAAACATTCCCATGAGAGGTGTTTTACTGGCTTGCTTCTCAAACTCTGCTACGGAACGAGTTGCCCAGGAATCCCCCAAAGCACCTCCTGGTCCTCTGGTAACGGTGTGCCATGCGCTGACGCTATCTTCACCAGATTTCTACCACAAGTTGTTTAAAAACATGTTCTCTCAGGGTGGAAAAAATGAAGTGTGGCTGAGAAGACAGTTATGCTGAAAGACAAACAGAGCACTGCGACTTATCAGAATGGGTCGCTTTTTTGCGTTTAATGAGTATAATATACAAGCTTCCCATATATATACAATGAGAAAAGGCTCCATAGCATATCAAGTATGCACATGATTTCAGGCATAACTGCATGGGATACATATCTAGGCCTGAGGGCTTAGATAACAAAATATAAGTGCTTTTCCTGTCTAAACATGTTAAATAAATGAGCGTTTGGTATCACATTCTAATACATTAGAAGATGAACTTGCATAGTTAATTTTTCTTCTTAATGCACCCCACATGACCATTTCAAGTGCAAAGCCAGGGGATATCTTAGTGTTTGAAGACAAGGTTCTTTTCATTTAAACAAATCTTTATTGAAATAAGTCTCTCTGAAAGGATCTTGGGCATATCTTCTCTTCAGGAAGTTCAGTCGGGGTGAGCGAAGATAAAGCACTGACACTGTAAGGGTGTTGTGGGAGCAGAGCTCAAGTAGGCGAAAGAAGCATCCCGAAGTGGCCACAGGCGGAGGGGGAGGCAAAGTCGGAAATTTCATTTGAACTTTCTAGATTTTAAGAGCATTTTTCCGGTAGTGTGGGGCATCTGGTATTGAGATCCTAAAAGAATTGGGAGTCACAGAGGGACGGATGGTGGGAGAGAGGGAGCTCTGGGAAGGGAAAGGCCCTGAGAGGACAACTTCAGAGGCCTGTGCAGTGACCTGTGGTGGCCTGGCTGGTGACGCGGGCCCACAGCTTGAGGATGCTCTCCACCGGGAATCTCCACTAGGTCTGAGGTGATCGGGGCCTTCTCTACTCCTGCTTGCCCAGCAGGCCACGCAATGCCCAGAATCCATCCTCCCAAGGGCAGCAGCGGGCACCCACCTGGGGTCTGGACCGCACCCAGCAGGAGCCGCCACCACATAGCCTGGGAGCTCCACAGTCTGGCCACACAGGCTGGGGCGGCCTGTCACTCTGTCCCCCTTCTCTTCTTCCCAGGGGGCCAGCTTTGGTGCACAACAACAAAGGCCATCGCTGAGGGCGAGGAGCTCATTGCCTTTGTGGTGGATTTCGACTCTCGGCTCCAGGCTGCCAGCCAGATGGCCTTGGCAGAAGGGATGTACCCAGCACGGCTGCTGGACTCCATCCCGCTGCTGCCCCAGCAGGCAGCCATGGCGTCCATCCTGCCCACGGCCATCGTCAACAGTGAGTGCATGTGGGACAAGCGCATGTGGGACAAGCGCGGGTGCAGTGGGCCAGAGGACGTGGGGAAGCTGGGCTCCCCAGCGAGACTGGTAACGGCGCCAGTGTGCACCGTGGCCAGCGGCGTCACAGACACTTCCATGGTACAGTGATGTTAGTCTTCTCAAAAAGCCAGAGTTAAAAACTTGAAAAAATTAATAGCATACACAGGCAGAATTTGATTATATATTATTGAAAAGGGAGTGGAGCCTGGATAACTCTAAAATAAAACAAACAAGAGAAAGAAAAATACTCTTAACGTTCCATATGGAATCTAAAATGTGACCTAATACTAACCTGGCAGGGGAGATGCCATGATCACTAAAATGTGACTTTAAAAACTGGACTTTGTCCTCTTAGTTTAAGATGAATATTGAGTGTAATTTCTTCTCCTAGAACACATAAAGTGGAGTTAGGAGCCCAGAATCAGGGAGGCCCAGGAGGCCCAGGCTCTGTGTTCTCGAGGGATCTACTCCTCAGGAGGAAAAAGAATAACAAAGTTAGTAGGAAATAAAATAAATTGCATTAGTCAAAAATATCCTGAAAAATTCCAGATGATATGGTATAAAGAGGAAATCCAAAGACAGAAAATGGTGTCTCAATATTAAAAAATTAAAATAGCAATAATTATTTTCTTGCTGTGAAACCATCATTAAAGAAATTTTCAAGTTGGGCATGGCGGTGCACTCCTGTGATCCCAGCGCTAGGAGGGTGAGCCAGGACAGGCATTGGAAGTTCGTGGTCATCCTGAGCTGCAAAGTGAGCTTGGGGCAGCCTGAACTGCATAGTTGAGACAGTCTCAAAAAGATATAAAAAAAGAAAAGAAAAAAAAGAAGACATTTTCAGGTGATTCTGAAATTCTAGAGCTTCTAGCCAATAGGGCCAGGTGCGCTCATAGAATTCCTTGCTGTGCATGGAGTCGTCTTGTTTACTTGATCCTCACTTTGATTCTGAACGTGTGGATCTGAAGACATGAGCCTGGCCTCAACTGTCATTACGATGGACTCCACGTACCTTGAGTTGCTGGGTGCCTCCCAGACATGAATATTACTTCTGTTGTGTTTGAGGTGACCCCGATTGCTTTCTGCCGCAAGATAACTGTTAGTCTCAGATACTGAGCACAGTCACACAGAACTTTTTCTGGAATTACCCAGACGCACGTGTCCTGGTTAAATAGATGCTGTGTGGGCCATGTGGGCTCTGGAACCGTGCCAGCACCATCAGCTCGGGAGAGGTGGGCTCAGGACTAGTACACCGATTTTAAATTTTTTGTTGGAAACTCCAGTGGGTTTCCTGTCCCCACTCAGACCCTTGCTTTCTCCTGACCCCTCTTCCACAATCACCTTCACCCCTGGGTTTCCACCACAGTGATGAGCCAGCAGCTCGCAATCGTGAGCCTCCCTGTTTTGCAGAGTGGGGGGCTCCGTGCCGCAGCCCAGGCACCTCTGCACTTCTTACCTGAGGCCCAGCCCACCTGTCTCGAAGGACCATGAGCCCTGGTTGTTCAGCTCAGTCCCTTTGCATGAGATCTGAAAGCTGACCCTTGTCTAAGTGCAGAGTCCTAGTGACCTGGCTGTCACTGCACTGCCTCACATGTCTGTCTCGGCCACCCTGCTGGCCAGGCGCCAGGGAGGAGCATGTAAGACTGGCCTCCAACCTCAGCCACCTCTGTGGCCGCAGGCAGGGCTCGCGGCCCCTCACTGGAGCTGGGTGTGGAGAAATGCTGTGTGTAGACAGGGAGACTGCACCCCTGGATTAAAGCTGCGGTGTGGCACGGGCTGCAGTTCAGACCATGCGTCCCCGTCCATGCAGGCCCCTGCAGTGGCTTCAAAAGTCACCCTCCTCATCCATCCCCCCCCATGCTGGGCTCCACTCTGGGAGGGTCTGATGCCTGACTCTGTCTTGCTTAAGGTTATGAGTAGTGCGCAGTCACTGGGGACATACCCTTAGCTTCGTAGGCATTCTCCAGCTCTTTCTCAGGCTGTCCTGCTTTCCCTCCCACCCACTGAGCTCTGCTTGCCTGAGTCAGTGCCTGCTAAGTGCAGCCCCAGGCTGCCTGCTGCCCAGCAGCACCATGACCCAGGACCCTCCCCAGCTGACCGCGTGGGTACGGTCATGGGGCTTCCCTCCCTCCTGAGTCCCTGGGCACAGTCAATCCTGAGATGAAGGCTCAGTCCTCACTGTGGCTCTGTGCCCACACCACACGCAGGGTACCCATGTTGGGCAAAAGTGTGGCTCTTGAATCTCTAGCCTGTACTTGCTCAGGTGAACCAACTCCCATCAGTAGATTAAGTATGCAGTTTTTCTAAACCATAACACTGTATGAAATTAATATTTTGTGTTTTTAGCACAAAATATTGGAGTCTCCTACAGTCTGGGGAGTTACCCTGCAGAGTATAGTGTCTCTTTACACAGGGAACCAGATATTTTCTGAAGAGAAGGGGCCAGGAGATGGATCGGGGACAGGAAGGGCATACAAAGAATTCAGGTGCTTTCCATGCACGTACCAACTTCCACCACGAATGGAATTACCCTTGACTGCAAGTGTGTACTCATAAAATGAAAACTTTAAAAATACAAACAAATACATAAGAGCCTGTTCTTCAGGTGTCAGACACAGCCAGGTCCACACCATCACCGCCTGTCTGCCTATCCAGGCCCCGAGCACAGACTCTGAGGCGCGTGAGCCGGAGCTGCTCTGCCTGGCTGGCCCCCGGTGGCCAGCACTGACACCTGTGCTCTTCCGCAGAGGACATCTTCCCGTGCAAGTCCTGCGGCATCTGGTACCGCAGCGAGCGGAACCTTCAGGCCCACTTGATGTACTACTGCAGCGGGAGGCAGCGCGAGGCCGCCCCGGTGTCGGAGGAGAGCGAGGCTGGTGGCCCGCAGGTGTCCAGCCTGTGCCCCTTTCCACAGTGCACGAAGAGCTTCCCAAGCACCCGCGCCCTGGAGATACACCTAAGTGCGCACAGCGGTAAGAAAGGCCACCCAGGACTCTGGGGACCTGTGCAGATGGTGTCTGTCCATCTGTCTGTCTGTCGTCTGCCTGCCTGCCTGCCTGCCTCTGTCTCTCCCTCTTTTGCTGCACAGCCAGGCCTATCTTATGCCGCTGTCACTCAGCATATTTTGCTCCAAGGCCTTGGGTCTAATTGTTTTCTAAGCCCCGCATTCCCCTCTCAGACCACAGACCTGATCCTTCTGTTTTCCACTAAGATAGAACATATAATTTTGGAACAAAAATCTCAACACCTTTTGTGTATTACAGTAATCAGTATTGCCTGTTGCACATACGTGTCAGATCATCTTGGAAACTGACCACAGTGTTCCCTGTAGGGAAAGAGGACCAGTAAATGCATTGAAATAAGTACTTGAAAAATAGGAAAGATTTGATGCCTTGAACTAAGCTGTTATGTTGATAGACCAGATTAAAAGTCACACTTCAGGGAAATTGACTTCGAAGTGTAAATCTATATAGGGTCCTTCTCGGCTAGAATATGCCTTGTTAGCGCTTGGTTGACTTTTATGATGTAGAACTACTGATAGTACTAAGTTCTCAAAGAAAAACAAGGATGAAAAACAGCTTGTTTTAAGCTTTTGCTTAACAGCAAGGTAACAAAATAAATTCCTGTTTATTGTAGAATTATATATCAGTAATGGTTAGTTTAGTCTCATGATGTCTTGTCATACTTCTTTTTAAAGTGAGGTTAACAAAATTTACATCATTATATTAACTTCAAGGAAGGCAATTCTTGGGAGCTTAGGAATACCAGATGGTCAGCACACGTGGTACTGAGTTTGTGGGATACCTCTGGGTGGCTTCCCTAGCCATTGTCTGCTTATAAATAATTAAATCTGAAATCATTCTTAAGTCTAAAAAGCTAGCTCATAGTGCTAAGCTCAGGGCAGTGCAGGTTTCCACTGAGGGCCCCCCAGCACCCCCCACATTTTCCCACTGCCTGCCCCCCCCAGAGAGCGAAGGCTGTGGAAGACCTGAAGCAAGGCAGGAAGGACAGGTGGGGTCACATGTAGCAATACAGCCAGACACTAAGGAAAAAGAAGCCGCAGAGGAAACCTTTCGGCTCCATTGAAACATGACAGGGGCCAGGGAGATGGCTGAGTGGAATAAGCGCTTCCCTGGCAAGCGCAAGGGCCTGAGTTCAGTCCCTGGTTCAATCAATCAATCAATCAATCTAAAAAAAGAAACATGACAGTTGGACCTAAGAGGAAGGGGAGGAGACCCTGCCATCAGGACAGCACTGGGAACCTCAGCCGTGTTTCTAGCTTATGGTGTCTGCTGGGTCCACAGTCTGGAGCAGCTGAGCCGAGCCTGGCTCACTTGTGGGCTGTCAAGTACAAGTTGGGGTGGCTTTGGTGACCCGCAGCCACCCCAGTCCTGGTGAGAGCCGCCGTGTTCACACCTGGTGCGGGGAGGGCGCTACTCCTAGGTGGCTCTCGTTTACTGCTTGGTATTTGTCCCCAGCCACCAGCCTCAGAGACAAGACCATGCTTGGCAGGACTCACAGTAGCTCTAGAGTGATACCAGAGAGAAATTTGGGCGCTATCACTTCTGTGCAAGGCGGCTCCCCTCGGGGGTCTTCTGAGCGGAGCCCCTTCCCAGTGCTCTGTGTATGCCACACCTGCACACAAGCCTTTAGCAGCACCTCAGTGCCGAGGGAGCCTGGCTCTCGCACCTGTCAGCTCTATTCTCACAGTCAGTTTCCTGGCCCTCTCCAAGTTGTCTCCTGTCCCATACAATGGAGATGACGGCACTAGTCCCACCTGCATGCCATCACATCTGCAGAGATGCTGTAGAGAGCAGGAAGTATGGTCAGGGGGACCATACTGTCCCAGGGTAGGTGCGCCCCGTGGGGCTCTCGGTGCCTGTTGCCTTGAAGACCAGAGGTCCTGTCACAGCACCTGGCTTTGGGCTGAGCATGCGCAGTCCTGACCGTCCACGTGTTGTCTCCTAGGCATGAAGGTGGAGGAGTTCCTGCCCCCCGGCGCCAGTCTCAAGTGCACGGTGTGCAGCTACACGGCGGACTCTGTGATCAGCTTCCACCAGCACCTGTTCTCCCACCTCACGCAAGCTGCCTTCCGGTGTAACCACTGCCACTTTGGCTTCCAGACTCAGAGGGAGCTCCTGGCACACCAGGAGCTTCACTCCCCTGGTGGCAAACTGCCCAGGGACAGTGACCTGGAGCAGTCTCCACGGGGAACCGAGGACGGCAGTGTGCAGCCACCTGCTGATGTGCTGGCCAGAGGTGAGCTCACTCCAAGCCAGAAGGCCATGCAGACTAAGGATGCAAGCTCTGACACGGAGCTGGACAAGTGTGAGAAAAAGGCTCAGCTCTTTCTCACTACCCAGAGACCCGAAATACAGCCTGCAACAAACAAGCAAAGCTTTTCCTACACAAAGATTAAGTCAGAGCCGTCCAGCCCGCGGCTCGCCTCGTCTCCCGTGCAGCCCGGCACCGGGCCTCCCTTCTCTGTGGGTCCTTTCCTGTCACAGTTTGCATTTCCCCAAGACATCACCATGGTCCCCCAGGCTTCTGAGATCTTAGCCAAGATGTCCGAGCTGGTGCATCGGCGGCTGAGGCACGGAAGCAGCAGCTACCCGCCTGTCATCTACAGCCCTTTGATGCCCAAGGGGGCAACTTGTTTTGAGTGTAACATAACCTTCAATAATTTAGATAATTACCTAGTGCACAAAAAGCACTACTGCAGCAGCCGGTGGCAGCAGATGGCCAAGTCCCCAGAGTTCCCTGGGGTTGCAGAGAAGATGCCAGAAGCGGTGAGTCCCAACACGGGCCAGAGCTCCATCAGCCTCCTCAACCCAGCCGTGCACCCCGCAGACCCCGAGAACCCCCTTCTGCAGGCCCCATGTATCAGTTCTTCTACTGTCTTGGACCTAATCGGGCCGAGTGGGAAGGGCCACGACAAGGACTTTGCCACACAAGCTAAGAAGCTCTCCACCTCCAGCAGCAGTGATGACAAAGTGAACGGGAAGCCTGTGGACATGAAGAATGCCAGCGTCCCTTTGGTGGATGGGGAGAGTGACCCGAATAAGACCACCTGTGAAGCCTGCAACATTACCTTCAGCCGACACGAAACCTACATGGTCCACAAGCAGTACTACTGTGCCACGCGCCATGACCCGCCCCTGAAGAGGTCTGCATCCAACAAAGTGCCTGCCGTGCAGAGGGCCATGCGCACCCGCAAGCGGAGGAAGATGTACGAGATGTGCCTGCCCGAGCAGGAGCAGAGGCCCCCGCTGGCCCAGCAGCGCCTGCTCGACGTGGCCAACCTCAGCAACCCCTGCAGCTCCACCCAAGAGCCCACCGACGGGCTGGGCGAGTGCTTCCACCCGAGGTGTGACGTCTTTCCCGGAATTGTCTCCAAGCACTTGGAAACTTCGCTGACCATCAACAAATGCGTCCCTGTGTCCAAGTGCGACTCCTCTCACTCAGGCATGTCCTGCCTTGAGATGGACGTGCCCATCGACCTCAGCAAGAAGTGTCTGTCCCAGTCGGAGCGGACGACCGCATCCCCCAAAAGGCTGCTGGACTACCACGAGTGCACTGTGTGCAAAATCAGCTTCAACAAGGTGGAGAACTACTTGGCCCACAAGCAGAACTTCTGCCCCGTCACCGCCCACCAGCGCAGCGAGCTGGGCCAGCTCGACGGCAAAGGGTTTCCCAACCCAGAGAGCGAGCGGAACAGCCCTGACGTCGGCTACGAAAGAAGCATCCTAAAATGCGAGAAGAATGGGAATCCGAAGCAGCCGTCACCCAACGGAAACCTGTTTTCGTCCCATCTAGCCACTCTGCAGGGCCTGAAAGTCTTCAGCGAAGCTGCGCAGCTCATCGCTGCAAAGGAAGAAACCAAGCCTTTGCTTCTGCCCCAGTGCCTGTACCCTGGGGCGATCAAGAAGGCCAGGGCGGCCGAGCAGCTCTCCCCGTACTACGGCGCGAAGCCGGGCGACTACATCTCTGGCCCTCTCGCGCTCCACAACACCGACGGAGAGCAAAGCGCAAACGCAGAGAACGAGTCTCCCAAGGGCCAGGCCTCCGCCAACGGGTGCGCCGTGCCCAAGAAGGAGTCCCTGCCGCTGCTGCCCAAGAGCAGGGGCATGGTCATAGTGAACGGGGGGCCGAGGCCTGAGGAGAGGCCGGCCGCCGCCCCGCAGCAGGAGGGCGCCGCGCAGAGCCCGGCCCAGGAAGACGGCCACAAGTCGCCCTCCTGGATGTCGGAGAACCCGCTAGCCGTGAGCGAGAGCGCGTCCCCCGGCACCCCCGCGGCCGAGGAACCGTTGTCTAGCGTAGCGAAAGGTGTGAACGGCTCCAGCCAGACGTCGGGCAGCGGCAAATACTGCCGGCTCTGTGACATCCAGTTCAACAACCTTTCGAACTTTATCACTCATAAGAAGTTCTATTGCTCCTCCCACGCGGCGGAGCACGTCAAATGAACTAGGACCCGCCAACATCTGTCGCCTTTGGTACCAGTGTTTAGTATGTCGTTCTAACCAGTGCAGAACAGAACACAACACAACAAGCTGTTGAATTACATCTAGCAATCAGGAGCTAATTCATCACGGCTGAGTTGAAGACTTCAGATGTAATTTCATTACAGTCCATTAGTAAAGTGTATTCTTGGTGCCATTTTCAAAAAATTAATTTATTTTACCAGCAGTATTCATAGCTGTGGTTATGTTATTTTTTATTTAAAAACTTTATATTAAAGTCATTTGTAATGTTATTGTATAGTTCTTGTGTAGCACATATGGTTTGCACTGTATAGTAGTTTTAAAGAAAATAGTCACAAACAATACAGAACAGCATTTTAGAAATAGCTTCCAAAGCACTTGTGTACCTTGATTTTTTCTTATCCGCTGTTGCAGGCATACGTATATGCTAAAATATAACTTGCAAAGATGTTCTACACACACGTGCTATGAGTTCGCCTTAAGATTTCACTTCTCGGATAATCAGGCTCTGTTTGCACTTTATATTTTAGCAGATACAGTCTCTTAGTCTCTAGGCTTTGCATTTGTATGTAGCCGTATGTTTCTGTCCATTTTCTTAATCTTAAACATGTATGTTAATGAAGATGGCAATTTTTTTCCTGTATAGTACTTGTATTTTCTTTCGCTGATGCAGCTCTGTCAATTTTTAAGCCTTTGCTGTTAAATGCAATACTTTATAAAGATGAGCAAAATTACCGGAAGCAGTATTGTAAGGAATGAGGTGGTGTGAACCAGCTTCAGCTTTTGAAAGGCACGGTCTAAAGCGAGACCCTGAACTCAATGCTGCAAGTATGAATTTAATTCATATATAAGATCTATCTAAATATAAGAGTAGCAATACTGCACCTGGTGATCACAGAGATAATGTTCTACTTCTGATAGAAATAATTTCTCAACAAATGTTGTTACTATGCATGGATATGGATGGAATAAAATTCCAAATTGTTGGAGAGGTGTGGCCTCCTTGCTGGTCATAGGGACCAAAGAAATTACTGAACCCTGCAACGGGTCACATTTTAGCTAGCAACACTTAAAACCAATTAGTCGTTCAGTTTGGCTGCCAGGCTGATTACTTCTGTGGTGATCTCTGTTTAATTCGGTGGACCACAGTGTAGTTTAAGGGTTTGGGCACTACAGAACAACCCCTGAAACTAAAACTCCCGCTGTCTTTACCATGCTGGCCCAGACTAGCCAACGAGTGCTGAGAATGCAGCACCACGGAGGTCACAGTACTGAAACCCAGCATGAAGGATCAGCTTGGAGTCTGAACGACGCTTGCAAGTCCACTCATTGCATAGAGTAGGGTCATCTTCTGCCAGTAGTAAGGGTTAGAGACGAGGCGTGCAGGCCTCACAACGCTAACGAGTGAGATTTCATGTCCGCAGTGTGCTCCTTCTCCACTAAGTCAGTGAGTGAACACCAAGACAAGTCACTGCTGTGGCCTAAGGGTCTTGTGTCTGATTTGTGACTTGAGAGAAATGCGCTGGGAGGATTTCTACAAAGCAGCGTCTCCAGGACACAGCCTCCCACTGCCTGGGGCGCCACCCGGGGGACTGACTGGCAGGGACAGGGCTCGTGCTGCATCGCCCCACGTGAGACCCTGCTCAGCAGGCACAGCCACTTCTCTTGGCCATGACCAGGGTGCCCACATTCCACGCTGCTCCCCTAACTCCACAGCACCACAAGTATCAGTCACGCCACTCTCTGACCAAACATTCTCTTAACGTACAAGGTGACAGAATGGGAAAGCAACAGAAAAAAAATCTCCCCAAGCCAACCCTGGCTCACAAGCTCCTGACCAGATCAGAGGCTCGTGCACCCGGCTCGGGCGCTGGAGACCTTCCCATGGCACCTGGGATGGAAGCACCCTCCCGGGGCCCAGCCTCTAGGACACGTCACTGTTTGCTGTAAGGGTTATTGGGGCCTTAGCCTGGGAATGTTGAGCTCCTTCTCAGGGATATGACAACAGAGTAAAGCACAGACAAGAGGCATATTTTAGTCATAAGAGTCACCAGGATGGTCAAAGCCCAGTGACGGGCTGGGGCATGAAGCACAGTGTCCCCAGCCTTTAGGAGGTGCACAGCATTTTTACGGGGTGTGCTGGTGGCTGCAGGAAGCTGTGGGGTGAGCTGCTGGTGCAGTCAAGATTCAAGAATTGAGGACCAAGGCATTTTTGGAAAAGCACACAGGAGCAGGTTATGGTTAGTGGGTAAGCTGGTTGGCTGCTGGGACTACTGGGCTAGAAGGGATTTGGGCAGCCCACAGCTGCCAAGTTGCCTTGCTTTCAGGCGCCAGCACTTCACAAACTGTCCACTACTCTCAGCTCTGGCCATTGGCTGAGAGATTAATCTGTCCCTAAACCAGCTGCAGGTCTTGCCACGAGTCAGGTAGGCCTAAGACAGACTCTCTTTCTGGGCCAATTTGCTGATATTAATTTTTGCCTGCTCTGCATCATGTCAAGCTGCAAAGGCTGACCCCGTCAGGGGTCCTACTGCACAACCACAACCACAACCACTGGATCCTCACAATGTGCCAGAGCATTCCAGGTCAGTGTCACCCACCTGTCTTAGAGTCCAAAGCACTGATGTCCGTCCAGAGCTCTAAGCGGCCTCTCCTACAGGCCTCTCCTTGCTCTGCAGCACTGTGGAAAGAACAAATAAATATCATGGCACAGAGCTGCAAAGGTAGAAAACACAGGAAAGGGGAAATTTAAGCCCATGTTTAGAAAAATTAATGAAGAAAAATCAGGTCTACTTCATAGGTAACTGTTTCTAATAATCTGTAAAGTGGTTGGGGTTCTTGGAGTCGCCATCTACCCAAATATTTTTGTCCAGAGAAAGGGTCCTCACTTTTTCTGTCACCCAGCAATGCCCATACATAGCAGACTTCTGAAAGTGTTGGTCTTTCACAGACTCTGGGTAGTCTTGTCCACAGTAAGATCAGTCTTTTAAAATTATATATTCATTTGTTTTTAGGTTTGTTTTTTGGATTTTGAGACAGGGTTTTACTATGTAACGCAGCCTGGCCTCAAACTTGTGGAGATCCTCCTGCCTCAGCTTCCTGAGGGCTGGGATCACAGATGTGCACCATTATGCCCTGCTCTCAAACTTTATTTTAAAAGCCAAAATTACTTGGGCTTTTCCAATTCTCTAGTTGTTAAAGATTCAAAATAATCTCAGCTCGAGTGACTTTGTCACACAATAAAAGAAATGCACATTTAATTGATCCTTTTAGTTTCTTGCCAGTCCCCAATTTCAATGTTGGGGACCCCCCTCCATATTATCCTCCAACAACTAAACCTTCTTCGGGTTCATTTTGAAAAATATCCATCATAATTATTACGCTCAAAATTAAGAAACGGAAAGTGAGGGAAGTGTTGTGCCCCTGACCGCATGTCCCAGAGCCCAGCGGTGCGCGGGGCCTCCCAGCCCATCCCCTGTTTTCTGGAGTTAGCCTGAGCCATTCACTACATGACTCCTTGGAGCACCGCAGAGCAGTGCCCTGGCCCACGGGTACCAGAGAATGAAAGAAGTCCTGGATAAGAACCATTCCTGAGCACAAATGGCCCAGCGACCCGCAGCGCGTAGTTGGGAGGGGTTAATGGTGGGAGTGGGGAAGCCACTGCCGAGGTGAGCAGCTGAAGAACCAAGGAGCCGCGAGTGGTCAGTGGAGGGGCTCCCTGCCCTCGTCAGCCGCCTCAGTGGAAAGGGATGCCTGCCAGACCTCCAGTGTGGATGCCTGGGATTTCACACCCACCATGAGACAGAGCCACCACGCGCCCTAACACAGAGGGCTTTTTTCTAGAGGAGTTGCTGACTGGCACAGGTATTTCAGAAGGGCAACTTCGTGCAGCAGACGTCACCAGTGCTATAAGGCATGGAGGAGCCCAGAGGGCCTGGGAAACGCAGGAGCACGCTGGCCACCGGAGGCCTGGAGGAGGGAACCAGCCTGTCCTGCCCCAGGAGCAGTGGTCATCACCTTGCCCGGGCCTCTGCGGCTGGGTTGCCACTGCTCCCCACATGCAGGAAGCCACGAGGCCCGGAGATGAGCACACAGCTGCCCTGGTGGCACAGAGAGGACAAGCCCTGGAGAGGGGCGAGGCACACCCCTGCCTGCATCCGGGTGCTGGGCACAGCTGTCCCCAGGAGAGCTCCTCTCTCCTCCGCCTCTGGCCTCCCACCAGGGCCACACCTGGGCACCAGAAGTTCTGGCAGGAAGCTGGACACTGTTCAGAGCTGTGGAGCTTGCTGGGAGGAGCAGGCGCAGGCCGTGGTCTCTCCCAGAGTGCATGTGGAGTGTTCCCCTGAAGATGCAACAGGATAGCCTGCAGCTGCCGCAATCCCAGTCTCCATCTCTGTCTGTCTCACTCTCTGTCTCTCTCCTCTCCTCTCCCTCTCTTCCCCTCTCTCTCTTTCTCTCTCTGTGGCCACTGGGGGGTGCAGGCCCTGTTGCCACAGCTCATGATCCACACAGGCGATGTGCCCTGGCACCATCTGGAGCCCGGATCTGAAGTGAAGGCAGCCGCGTCCCCTGCAGAGCCACCAGGACAGCAGCTCTCCGCCTTGAGCGGCCTCTGCAGTGCAGGATGCCTGTGGTGTGGCCACAGAGCTCCCACGCCTTCCCCGGGATGCAGCCCTGCTCCCTGCCTGCACTCGCCGGCCTCACTGCTGTGTGTAAGAGCACTTCCTTGCACTGGGGGCTCACGGGGAGGATCAGGGGCGCTCTTCCCAAGGGAAGCGCACTCCCCACGGCTGCACGCATTACCCCTGCCCTGTCAGGCAGCAGGAACGGGTCCTTGGGTCAGAGCCTCAGTCTCCATGGGATGTCCCATATCAAAGAAAGCATCAGCGCCAGCAGGTCTGCATGGTCTCTTGGGACTGGGACCCAGGGAGGGATGCAAGCGCATCTGGTGACAACTCTGCAGCAGGCAGCCCACCGGTTCAGGGCTCAGGGCTTGGGGTTCGGGGTTGTCTTATTAATTCAGACAACCACAAAACTCAGATGCCAGCAGGCCAAAGTGTACTTTGGCACTATGTAGGAAAAAAGAGTTTGCTCCACATATTAATAGAGTGAACAGGAATTGAAAGAAAATGAACATTTCAAGCATCTTCATGGTCCTATTCTGCACACAAGCAATATATCAGCTTCAGTTCTATCCTATTAAAGGTGTGAACCCCAGCAGGGCTTCCTACTTGGCAATGCCATCTGATTATTCATTCCATTCCTGCGTGTGATGTACGCTGGTTCCAATGGCACAATTGGATCAGTGGCACTGGCCCCAGAACTCCACCCCACGTTGGGTTCAATGGTCCTGAAGCAAACAATGAATCAAGCAAAATGTACCTCTGTTGTATCTATTTAAAAATACACGATGACAAAATAGTCTTAAATTAAAACTGGGGAAACAAAAGAGTAAGAAACTGAGGACAGGAGAGGGCTTTTAGGTGAACCAGAAGGAAGCTGACCAATCTAGAAATCAGAACCAAACATAAGGAACAGATAGAAAACTGAAGGCAGAGTCAGATATCACGGAGGCCGCTCCATCAGCGCACTCCCAGGCAGCCCTGGACCTGCCTTCCGCCACAGGGCTGGCCTCCAGCCGCCCACCAGGCCTTCCCCTTCCCTGCCGCCCCCTCTCCTACAGGGGCTCCCTCCATCGCCACAAAGAGCTACAAACGGTTGCAAAAAACTAATTTATTAATGAGTACCTATCTCACCAATGTGCAGTGACACTTATTTCAGCATTCACGTGGACTCTCACTGCGACCCAAGGCCACACAGGTAGCCTGAGAACTCAGGGACACCAACAACACTGCAGGAGAGGGGACTGTTCTGTGAGGGCCGGCTGTGCGCTGTCCGTGGTGCTGCCGCCGCCCTCGCCGAGCTCCTTGGATCACAGAGCCACAGCGCTCAGGGCTCGCGCCCGGCAGGTGCCTCTCCGCAGCGCTTCCCATCTTCAGTCTGGTGTTAATTTCAATGACTTTTCTCTTTTTAACCTGAGGAAAACACTTGTGGCTTCTATTACCAGATCAGTGACCTCACACTGTGACCAGAGACATGCTCAGAGCAGCCCCGGGCCCTGGCAGGCCCGGGAGCAGGCCGCAGCGGGCAGGGATGCGGTCAGCGGCCCTCGTGCTCAGTCTACACCAGAGCTGAGGGGAGGAGCGGATTCCACCCGTGCGCTCCCCAGGGCGAGCCAGCCTCACCCACTCCTGTCTCTGCTCAGGATCACTGAGTCCTTGCTCTGCCACTGCGTGGTGAGGGGGTCTTGGAGGGCAAGCATGGCAGACAGCGC
>NDGN011529285.1:600-17429 GCA_002564285.1 Tympanoctomys barrerae
AGAGGCGCACCGAGCATTGACAAGGGGTCAGTATTTAAGCTTGAAAACCGCAAAAACAGGGAAAGGGTGGAGAGGAAGAAGTGGCAGGGTCATTAGTTCATTAGGTGGTCCTATTGGGTGGGGTACTGAAATTAGCAATCATGGGGTACAGCGGGTCATTAGTTCATGGGGTGGTTCTGTTGGGTGGGGGAATTTCAGTAACATGGGGAAGGGGATTTTGCAAGACAGCTGGGTAATTAGGGTGAGAGTGCGTGTTTTAAAATAGGGAAGGGGGAACAGATGTTTGTTAAGATAAAACTTGGGTCACAGGGTGAGGGAGTTGGGAGGGGTAGGCGCATACAGAACAGGAACAGGGCGAAGTTAGAAGGGCAACAAAATGGAGTCAATTTTGTCAGGGTACAACAGGTTACAGGAGGAATTTTAAAATTTTGTAGAGTCAAGCTATGAAAGATCAAAGATTTTGTAAGCAGAACTTGTGGGCTTGTTCTGGCCTGATCTCAGAAGATCAGAATTGTGATAGAAACATGAATTTAAAAGGCAACCTGGGGAGGTTTCTGTTGGGAATGAAGGCTCTCAAAAGTTGAGCTAAGACCATGCATATTACATGTGGGGAAAAAGCCTACATGTTGCCCCATCTTGAGCTACTGGAGGCTCAGTGTAAGGACTATAGATTTTTGGAGAGGCCATATGGGCTCCAACTAGCAACATCATAGAGATGGGCCTAAATAAACGATTCAGTGATTTTTATTTATTTTATTCACTCCTATAGTTGTGCTACTTGTTTGAATTCTCTTAACTTCTGAGATATTGAAGAAACTCATTGGTAAAACTCTGATGACAATTGTTACTTAACCAACTACAGGAAGAAAGTGTGAGATTCACATAAGATGGAAGTTGATGAGAACAATTTGGGAGGGTACCGTTTATAGACATATAAAGAAAAATGCTCATTTTAAATGATTCCCATAAAAATGTTTCTGTTCCAGTGAAACTTCACTGGGGACAATTCTTGGCTCTTTTGTCTGAGAAGTGAGCTGAGATTCTGAATTCTCAAATAGTTGTTTCCAGTTTAGTGATATTTCTGTCAATAGCAGGGCACATATACAAAATTCTCTTATAAGAATACAGTGTAGCTGAAAAATTCCTATGGCTAATGGAGATGGCGGCCATAGTACCATCATGGACGGCACCTTAGGCATGTGTGCATTGTAGTGTTGACATAAATAAACCTGCTATGATGAAGTTTATATAAAAGTATGGTGCATAATACTGGATATAACTAATTATTTATGTATTTATTGTACTGTACATTTCCTTTCCCAGGGGCAGGGCTCGTGTTGCATGTGGTGCCAGGGATTGATTCCCAGTCCTTATGCTTTCCTAGGCAGGTGCTTAGTCCACTGAGCTATCTAGCCACCCCTTATTGTAATATTATTAGAGTATTCTAGGTATAAATAAAGTTCATACACAGTATTTCATATATCTTATATTTACCATGTTCTTCACTGCATCACTTTTTGTTATATTTGGTTCAATCATATATGATTTTGTTCATGGCCCTACAACCAAAAGCCTACGCAATACGTGTATGTGTGTTTGGGGTGGGCTGTCTCACAGCCTATATATATAATAGGCAAAAGCATTTAAATGTAAGTATGTGCCATGTTCACACTACAAGGAAACTGCAACCAACAACCCATTCTTTGGAATGTAGCCCTATCATTTTAAACATAGCTATAATTTGATACGTTGAAGAAATTTCCAGGATTTAAATACATAGATTTACTCCCTAGGAGCCATTGCCTAATGCTGGCCATAATTATGGTCTTTGTGTTTGAGCATAGTGACAGTAAACATTTCAATGTGGAATTCCTAGCTGCAGTCAGTATTTCATTCATTTTTATTATTTTATCAAAATTAGAACAATTGTTCCAACAGGAATAATCATCCAAGGACCATATGTACTGGGTAGTAACAAAAACAAGCAATTTCTGTGTGCCTTATCCAATTTGGGCTTCTACAGAAAAATACCATAGAATGAATGAGATATAAACAGAAATATATTTCTAATGGCTCTGGAGGCCACAAAGACCAAGGCCAAGCCACCAACAGATTCAGTAAATGGTGAACATCTGCCTCCTGGTTCATCACTGATGCCTTCTAGTTATACCTGGAAACGGAAGAAAGGTCAAGGGAGGCCTCTGAACCTCTTTGATAAGGGTACTAATTCCATTCATGAAGATACTCAATACCAGGTCACCATCTCAAATGTCTCACCTCTTAACACAAACACTTCTATGAATAGATTTCAATTCATGAATTGTGGAGGACACATTCAGAACACAACAGTAAGGAAGCTCAACTTTTCTACTGGCTTTTTTATTAGAATTTTCAATTCAATATATGCTGCAAATAAACTATAATTTATTGTATGATAATTAATCTTGATCTTCAGTTTGACTGGCTTGAAAGAGGCTTAGGTGATTAGTAATGTAGAATTCTGGGTGTGTCTAGGTGGGTCACAGTAAGGTAAGTTTTGAGACTATGTTTTGTCCTCACTTCCTCACACCCTGGGCCCTTGTCCAGCATTATGTTTTCCAGAGGTCATGAGGTGTACAGCTTTCTTCTGTCATGATGCCTCTGCACTGCAGCCAGCTGACCCTGGACTAAAGTGTCTGAAGGTCCAGTGAGATAGCTCAGCGGACTGAGCACCTACCTAGGCAATCACAGCGACCAGCATTTGATTCCCAGCACCACATGCTTTGCTGCCCCCTTTCTCCCCACGTGCTGATCCAACCACTGAGACCAAGAGTGGTAGCACACACCTATAATCCCAGCTCTGGTGAGGCTGAAAACAGGAGGATCACTATGAGTCTGAGCTGCATAATGAGACCTTGCACCATACACATTTTTTTAAAAATGAGACTATGAATCTTACATACATCGTCAATGTCAGTCAATGGGAAAACTGAGCAATGCACTCATTTCATTGGCCTGGCTGTGAAAAGTGCTTCACTATGTATATGCACATGATGCTACTTATCTCTACTTTCCTATGCACAAGCACAGTGTAAAAAAAAAAAACACCCTGTATTTGGTGTCAGGAAAGCTGACTTCTAAACATACTCACTTGTCACTCTGTTTTTTCACCTGTAAACAGCAGAAAATGCACTTGCCTAGACTTTACTACTCAAAAAGTAAAATCAAAAACTCATTATTCCAGGTAGCCCCTGTAGGGGACGGCAGTTCTCTCAACTGATTTAACTTTATCCTAGCAAAAGAAGCTCTACTTTAGCCTTTAATCCTCCTTAGAGATAAGAGATAGTAAGATAGAGTCAACTCTACGTGATCCTGCCTGAGACGCCTCACTCCTTCACTCCTTCCCCACCCATGTTAAGATGTGGTAGGTATTTAAGCAGAGATAAAAAAAAAAAAAGAATGAGGCCTGATGTGTTTCTGATCTGCAAGGATCAGGAAGCCTGTTCAAATGCTGGCCAGACATTCAAGATCTGTCACCTGGAAAGGTTCCAATAGCTGGCTTTATTAATAAGCTCAGTTTTCTCCAATTTTTCAATCTGACATGGAAATAATTCTCAATTTCTACACTGCCTCATCTTTTTATTTACTATTTCCTGTCATCTAGATTTGGACTAGAGTCAGAAGTTCACAAGCACCTGCTGACAATTGAGGCTTTTAACTGTGTTGCAACATCCAAATGAAAGAAGTGACTAAGTCACATCACAACTTACCACTTCGTTCCTCTTGGATTATTTGTCCTTTTCTATTTTCAGTTATACTATGAATTCATGTCAATTGCTGTTTCATTAAAAAGATCAGAGAGATATAGATGCATATGTTAGCACAGCACAGCTTTTTCTATACATTAACAAGTATGATAATGAAATGGGCAGGCAGGCAGACAGACAGATAGACATGAAGGCAGACAGGCAGACAGGCAGACTGACAGGCAGGCAGGCAGGCAGGCAGTTACTACCCTTCAGTGCCTTTTCTATTCCCCACCTAGGGATACTAACACAGTTCCAAGAAATAGGCAAATTTCCCAACACCCTGTGAAGCTAAATGTTACCGTGTACTAAATTTGGCTTAAAAGGATGAGGAGTATGTGACTACCAGATCGCCTCTTCTGAAAGGAAGCTCCTCATACTATGGTTTGCATTTTCATTTCCTACCAGCTGAGAAGCTGTGGCAATGGAAGCAGCCCCTTTGGACCCAGTAACTGTGGCAACTTATTGCAAACTGCAGAACCACACAGGTACAGGCCATCTCCGGGTATCCTCCCTGCACTGCCCCCTCCTAAGAGAAGTAAGTATAGGTCTTGCTTAAGTCACACATTCGTAGGTGTCTATTAGACTCACTTAGTTCATTTCTTAACAATATAATGTAATATAATTTCTTACAAAATGAAGCAACAAAGTATTAAATTAATAACCTCATGAGAGGTCATCCAGATAAAAAGGACAAGTGATGGGTTATACACCCATACTTTGTCTGGTTCCATGGTAGATGGTGGGACTAACATTGGCATGATAAGATGGGCATGATTCTTGTTCTTGTGGACTTTCAACTCTAAACTAAATAACTTTGCAATTACAGCAAGTCAGTAAATAAGTTTTATTGTTAGGAAAGCATAACTTATAATAGGAATAATCATTTAAGAACTAAGTTTTTCCTAATATTTTCCTTTTATTTTCTTCACATTTCTGCTAAATTGTCACCCTGATAGAAAGTTAAATATGTTTCCAACTCTGTTCTTCACTGGATTTCAATGTAGAAGTTCTTATCATATTCATAAGATACCCCTGTTGATCTCCAGTAACATGTTCTCTGTAGATAAACTAATTTAACTGAGTTTTTGAAGTAATCAAATGATTCCTAAGAAAATCAGGGAGACAGCTATATAAATGCATGTAATGTTTACCTCCACTGATACGGATGAAGATTATTCTCATCCTCTTCTGTCATGCTGTCTAGTATTCTGGTTTAGAATTACAGACTTGTGTATGCTTAGATAAATGCTTTACCACTGAGATACACTCCTAGCCAAAGAGTATTTGTTTTCTAGACATCTGAAATTATTTTTTATTTGAAAATAAGATGCTGAAATTCTATTTCAGGCTTCAGCAATTCCAAGCAAAGACACCAAAATCATATTCTAGTATGTTTTTCACAAAAATACAATTTGTTCTGCATATTCTGGTTTCTGAAGGACTTTTATATTCTCTAGAGCAAAACAAAAAAGCACAGTAGTCTATAAAAATGCAAGCTATCTCTCCTATGCAAGCTCAAGTATAAAGCTACAGCCACACCTCATGGATTTTCCAATTAATTGCTCATGTGTTTACATGGCTAATCACGGGGATCTAAAAATTCTAGCTGTATTGTAAAGCTTACAATTTCATGGCATCTTTGAGTCTCACCAGGCCCTAGAGGTGTGCATATCTCCAGATTACACTAGGTAAAAAAGGCCAGTTCCTATGTCAGCTGGAAGAACTGCTCTCCACCTGACCATCAGTTTAACTGATTTCATTTCATTGCTAGATTGAGAAATTATTCAAACAAACCAATCACATCTTTCTACAGGAATCAGGAGATATCTCCCCTCCTAGGAATCCTCTTTCCACAAGTGTTATTCGTTCTGAGTTGTTATGCTTCTGAGTTGTTATGCTTTGTGTCTAGGTGTCCCCTCAAAGCCTCATGCAATCTTGAGGTGGATTCTGGAGTTTGTGTTTGATTTCTGTGGGTGGGGAGGCAGCACCTGCTCTTGGGCAGGTAATTTGCATTTCAATGTAAGGAGGAAAGAAGTTAGCTGCTTGAGCTGCTGCTACTCCTCCTTTCATGTTCTTGCCCTTTGCCACCACCATGAAAGTTTACTTTCTGCGCTGTGCTGCTCTGCCTTGGACCCAGCTGAATATGGACTGAAACCTCCACTAACTGAGCTAAATAAACCTTTCTTTCCTTCATTTTGAGAGTTGTGTTATCTGTCCCAGCAATGAGAGAAGAGTGACTGAGACATAAGTGCAGTGCCCATGTGGTCCTCTGTGGTGTGTGGTGTCCATCTCTACTGCGTTATATGGTTACATGACTAGTAACCTGCTGGTGGTGTCCTCTGCCTGGGCCACGCATGGTGTGTTCAGCCATTCCATACTATTTGGGGCTAGAGATCCTTCCAACAAAGTGAGCAGGAGATGATCAAAATGCCAGCTGAGGGCTTCCCTGCAAAAATAACCAAAAGTCTCAGGGATAAAGCACCAAGGGAAAGCAGAGAGCACAAGGCTGATGCACCCACTGCTCTCCTTGATTGCTATAGCCACAGTACACTATCGCTCTTGAGCAATTCGCTCTAAGCAAATGCTTCGTACCTGGAGTGATGCTTTTCTCCTACATTTCCCCTCGGATATCGCAATGTCCCCCACAGTGGGGACCAAAAGGTGAGCTCCATTACTCATGCTCACATCCTTATCCATCATCTCTCAGGGTTCCTCAGTGCAGTCTGAATCTTAGCTCTAGCAATAGTGTGTTGCCAGAAGTAATCCTCTTATGCAAAATTTTAGTACTTTCCACTAGAATAGATTCCCTGTCCTCACAGATACTTAGTTTCTGGGATTAATTACTCTCCCTTTTGCTGGCTGTAACCTTTGTTTTCCTTCCAAACTCCCTAACTTGGGCTGCTGGAGTGATAAAGTGGAAATAGCAGATTCTTTCCCTTAGTAATGCCTTGAGCTTCATGTGAAGATGTATTAACTCTCTATCCAGTTGGTACCTCTGTATCTCAATTAAGCAGCTTTTGCCAAAGCATTTCATTTTTAAACAAGTTCTAACTCACAGGGCCCAGTTGCCTTACATTTGCATAGCTAAATATGTTCTTCATCTCACTTACAGCCAGAGCACATAGGAGCTTACTCAATGGACTGAAGCAATAACAGAAATGCAGATTTATATATCCTGCTACACACAGATAACATAAAGGTGTGCTGCATGGCTACAAAGATATCTTTATTTGTGCTGTAGTGCAGCATAATCAGAAAAAATAGCATGGCAGGTGCAGATAATGTTTACGTTAAAATCGTCACATTTTTCCATGCAAATAGGTACAATTAATTTTAATATTATACCATATTAACCTAATGTATACAAAATGTGATTGTTTTGGTATGTAAAAAGGATATATATATATGGATATATATATATATATATATATATATATATATATATTCAGGCAGAGTCTTCAAAATGCTTCATCTACCTCACACTTACAGCACAGCTTAAGCAGCCCTATTTTAAGAGCTCAGCAGGCCCAGGAAGCCAGGAGCAGCCATCCTGCAACAGGACAATTCTACAGAGAAAAATGGTAGAATTCTCATTCTAGGACTATTTGTTATTGGCAATTTAACCATAAGGAATTGAGCAAAACTCTCTCAATCGTGATAATAGTTACTAGCTCAAATGGATGACAGTGGAGCTAACTGAGTTAGTAAGAACAGGTGTCAGGCACATTAACACTTAGTAAGAATTACTAAAAACTCCTAATACATGTAGACCCAGGACTAGAGTGGCAGATTTTTCTTTTTGCCTTTCTTGTCCTGTTTTCCTTCCACTATTGTGTGCTGAGTAGAACAGATTGATTCTTCTGTTAGCACCAGGAAGTTGTACACCACAGGGATGCTTTCCTCTTGATGTATTAAATTTTCCAGCTAACCAGGCTTTAATTAAAAACCCTACGAGCTTACTCAGACTTGCTTCCTCTATTTCCCACTCACCTTTTTTACTTTCTCATGACTCCTTTCTTATCCATCAGCTTCTGTCCCCACCCTCTCGTGTTCCCTACACCTTGGTCTTGTGACCGTGGTCAGCTAACCTGATGTCTCTGAAATTCAGTTTCCTTAATAAAATTGGGATCAGGAAACCTTTCTCTGGGGAGTCTATGAAATTCAGTGATACCATATAGAAGCAAACCTATACAGTTCTAGCTCTTAGAATAAGAATTAAAAGTAAATTTAAATCTCATTCTCCAAAATTATATCCCTTTTCTTGTGTCATACAACTGTAATAAATGCCATATAGAAATGAGGGCCATAAGAGCAAATTCAAATGCTTTGTACTGTAATCTGTGATTTTATCACATCTGCCTATACAGGCAAATTGTAGACACAGGCACACACATACACACATTCATGAAGTGACAGACACCTATACATACACACCACTGATTAGATTGTCAAAGAAATTGATTTAAAAATAGAACAGGCTTATCATAATTATCAAATCAAGGTCTTCACCTTCTTTGGCATGTGAGCATGAGAAAACCCTAAGAGATTGTTCATTTGTAAGGTCATACTACTATTTCTAGCTTTCTGCATCTTGTACTATGAATAACCACTACAAAGATAACAATATGCAATGTATTAATTGTTGAAATGGTCCTACTAATTGGTTTTGAAATTGTCTCATTGCTATTTGTTTCTCAATAAAATTAATTAAAAAATAAAATTTTGAATAGTTGCAATAGAGGTCATAATAGAATAAATAAAGTCAATGAAAGGCTTGTCCAGGAAAAAATAAAAAATAAAATAAAATAAAAACAGAAAAAACAAGAGCATAGCCGTTCATTTTTTGTTCGATTCACAACTTACTATATGAACCCAGGAGAGAGCACTATAAGAATCCTGGGCTCATAACTATCATGTGATATTTATTAGGAAGTTAATTTCCAATGGATATTTAATTTGAGTGCTTTTAATTTTCAAATAGTATTTTATAGCTTTTTTTTTAAAAAAAGGATAACAGATATAAACAGCTGAGAGGCTTTTAGATACAAA
Organism: Tympanoctomys barrerae; assembly: GCA_002564285.1. Classification (NCBI taxonomy): domain Eukaryota; kingdom Metazoa; phylum Chordata; class Mammalia; order Rodentia; family Octodontidae; genus Tympanoctomys; species Tympanoctomys barrerae. Next base: position 9,438 of record NDGN011529285.1, read on the forward strand.
CTTTGGTACATATTCTTATTTTCCTAAACATGAGACCTAATCAAAAAGTAAGACCTAACATGATTTTTCAGATTATCTGAAATATAAGCCCTATTCCCACTGGGAATAAAATAAACCCAAATTAAGATGATCAGCCAGACAGATGCATTTATTATGTCTACTGCAACACATGAGGGACATATTGAATTGTAAAATAATAATATTAATGTAAAATTAAATATAAATAATATTATGTATATTTTTGCATGAGAGATACATACCATACGAACAGAGAAACTTGAGACTTGTGGCTGAATGACCAATCAGGGTGAAGACACAATACACTGCAGAGTGTGCACTCGATAACAAATGGACATGGTTGTGTCTGAGATGAATCTTTGTGATGCAGTACATCATGTGTTGTAACCATGTGCTGCAAGCAGCCCACATGGATGAGAAGTGTTCATCTAAGGAGAGGTCTATTGTTGGACATGAGAGATCAGGGTCAATGGTTCTACAGGAAGTGGGGTCATGAGAAATTCAGGCACACCAATAGGGAAGGCCCAGGAGAGCCAGATGGGGAGAGGAGAGAAAACCATAAAAAGAATACTGTGTGAAAACTATGCTACACTAATTAAAGGTAACAAACCACACATTCAAATATCACACTGAAAATGCACAGAAGTGTAAAGCCGCTCACACTGTGATGAGCTTCCAACCCTTTCAATCTTTGGCTCTAGTGTGCATTAGTGTGATAAAGACACAACCTTATTATCACTGGAAGAAACTCGATTCATCATTTAACAGTGCAACCACATTAGATTAGCATGTAAATTCTCTTCGAAAACAGTGGAAAGCAGAATACACTGGGAAGACTTTTCAGTGTTGGGAGTCAACCACTGTTACCACTGTTACCAAGAACCTTACATAGCAAAACATTCTTTTAATAATGAATGTAGTAAAACATTCTGAGATAAATCAAAACAAAAAATATATATATTGCTACAAGATCTCCCTTAAAGGAAATTGTTGAAGACGCAAATAAATGTCATCAGACAATAGGTAAAAATTCAGAGAAAATAAGTGTCTGTAGATATAGTCATTTTTAAAACTATTGCATATCTCCTCTCTTACTTGGCTTATTTTAAAAATATCTATTAACAACATTATAAAATAATTATTTTTTCTCTTATACAAAAACAAAATATTTTTGACAATAATAGAAGGTAATACATAGGAAGAACTGTAATGGGGTAAAGAAATAAAACAATACTTATAATTTATAATTGCAGAAATAAATGGAGACAACTGAAATGATAGTAAAGAGCTTGTAGCACAGGAGACCCTATAAATATATAGTTGCTGATCCTTCTGCTCAGCTTCTTCACAAGATATAAAATTCTAAATACAAATGATATCAAATTATTGTTTGATTTAAACATAAATACGTATACATAATATGCTATTTATAATAACAAAGAAACCACAAAAGAGGGGCAGGAAGGGAATGGAAGCATTAAGGAAAAGTTCCTATTCTCCTATAAAAGATTTATTTTAAATCTGAGGTCAAATTTTATAAAATGATGCATACATGATAAACTAAAAACCATAGGACAAAAATGTAATTAAGAATTTGTAGGTAAAGGAGCCAGGGAGAGATCTCGGCAGTCTGAGCTCTTGCCCGGCAGGCACAAGGATCCAGGCTTGATCCCTGGTAACTGCATGCCACACAGCTGTGCTGATCACCAAAACCAGGCATGGTGATTACAGGTGGTGCACTCCTGTAATCCCAGCAATGGGAAGGCTGAGGTAGGAGGATCACTATGAGTCTGAGCTGCATAGTCAGACCCTGTACCAAATAAATAAATAAATATTTTTTTTAAAAATTGTAATTAAAATGTGACAATAAAAATCCATTTTATAAAAAAATATATGAGAACAATAAAGAAACAAAGGACATGTGACATACAGAATACAAAAGGCAAAAAGATATGTAAATTTAACTATTTCAATTGCAACACTAAATATGAATGAATTAAACAATTCAAACAAGCACTAAAGATAATCATTTTAGTAAAAACGTAAGATGCAGCTACATACTGTTTATACCTATTACTCAAATAAACAATTAAGAGCCATTAACAGAGAAAACTGACAGTATAAAAGGAAGAAATAGTGAATTCAAAATAATAGACTTACACACAAACTTTCAGTGATAAAGCAATTAAGCAGAAGATAAACAAGGAAATGGAATGTGTGAAAAACACTGCAAATCATACTTAGCTCTTAATTGTGAAAGACTTTGATCACAAATAAAAAAATAACTACTCAACTGCTTATGAGGCATACTCAGCACAAGCAATACTTAAAGATAAAATAAAGGTTCAACAAATATAAATGGGCTGAAATTATTCAACGTATGCTCTGGAACCACACTGGAATTAAGTAATGAGTTAATAACAAAATGAAGTTTGGAAATACACAAACTCGCAGACACTAATCATTAAGTGATTATACCTCGCTGTAGGTTTCTGCACATTTGCAGGCACACTGTTAGGTGTGATTACAGATCTGCAGTCTTCCTAGAGAGGGCTTGGCACACTTGTATATCAGAGAAACACCTCATTATGTAGTTTTGTCACTAAGAGTTGTATGTTAAGCTTTTACTTAGTTACTTTCTGAATGTAATTTTGTTATCAGTTGCTTATTATTCTCAACCAAAAAAGACAACTCTTATTTCTGATATACAAGTGTCCACACTTACACTACTTTAGATATGAATCTTACATTCCTTAATCTAATTTTTATGCCTACAGTAAGTTAATGGCTGCTTCTACAACCATATTCTTGGTATATATGAATAGCAAAATTCACAACCAACCAAACATGGAATATAAAATAATAGGGGTAACAATGTTAATGATATAACTATCTAATAACTAAAAATCATTTTCAACTGTTCCCTTTTCTTGCCCTTTACACGTTATCTTTCCGATAATATCAATTTTTTTGCCTGAATATATTATGAATCAAAAGTTTATGCTTATTCTCACTACATTTGTTTACATTGCCGTAATTTTGCACTCATACCATTGTTTCCTATATGCTGATCTACATGTTGTGTTTTCACATTTAACTTTGTTTCTTCACTATTTAAAAATTAATCTAAAAGAATATGTTCACCAAAGAAGTGATAATATGTTCATCAATTTCACCTCTAGGAATGAATTCTACACAGTGGTTTAAAATCTGAAGTATTGCAGATGAATGAGAACTCTACCATTCGAAGACATCCAATGATATTGGTTGTTGAATAAATAGACTTCTTAAAAGTTTCTATTTTGTGTTACCAAAGACATGGGACTAATTCAGAAGAACAAGTCTTTAAGTTGTGAAATACAGTATACATAACTACTCAACCTGAAAAGAGATTGATCCTCAACACAATGAAAATATGCAGGAAGCAGTATCAGGAATTTGGGGATTAGCGCTGCCTGTGCTTAGCTCAGAGTGGGGGTCACTGACGTTAGTTATTTACAGAAAGAAGTGTGCCCAGCGACGTGGCCGTAGTTCTCATTTTAAAGACAAGTACACAACCAGGAATAGGTTGCTTGTGGATGTTCTTGGGCACATTGTTTGAAACTTGACATTTTGTTTTGAAACTGTTTCTTTCCTGCGCTATAAGTACTCCCAGCGAGTCAAAAAAATCTTTATCATGAAACTATTTTCGTCAATAGCTAGGAGTGTGTCCTGTTCGGGGAAGGAGGCATAAGGATCCTCCACCGCGCTCTGGGGAGCACAACACAGCGCAGGACCACAGAGCCAGTAGGTAAGAGCGCAGCACAGGAAGGGAGCCGATTGCGTGAGTGTGGAGCTAGGGGCAACAGGAAAGCCTCCTTCCCAGACTAGGGAATTCTAGAGTGTAGTGGAAAATATTGTCTCCTGTAGTATGGGAGCAATCACACTTGGGTCATTTTATTGGGGTATTGAATGGTTCACTGCAGAAAGCTACAGGATGTGGAGATATTTTGGCAGATTTCTCACGACACTATAGTATTGCTGCATCTGTGAGGTGGGAATTGTGAGGGGCAATTAAGGTGGGTATGGATACCAAGACACTGTGTGCGTAGGAGGTATATGTGTGCTCCTGGAGGTCATGTCCAGAGATAGACAGACAGAGAGATGGACAGTCAGAGATGCAAGGAGAAAGAGACAGAGAATGCACCTACATCCCCAGGTGTTCCTATAGGTTTTAATTTAGGTTTTCAAACTACTTTGTTGGTTTTGAGTTTATCAGCTCCACAAAGTGTCTCTAGATTTCTTCTATCTCAGACAGGATTAATCATTTTCTTCTCAATAACCTCCAAAAGGCAAAGACTCTGTTTAGCACACCTGACATGTAAACATCATTAAATGCTTCCTGGGTTTAATTTAACTTCATTATTTCATAGATGAGACAGATGCCTAACAAGACACTAAATGGAGTGCCAAGCATGGTGGCACATACCTGTAATCCTAGAATTCAGGGAGGCTGAGGCAGGAGGAGCTCGTGTTTGAACCCAGCCTGAGCAACTGAGTGACATAATGAGACCCTGTCTTAGAGTAAAATACTTTTAAAAATAACTCTGGATGTAACTCGGTGTGAAGGTGCTAGGTTCAATCTGAGAGAAAAGGAAGAAGAGGAGAAGAGAGAAAGGGGCAGGAGGAAAGGATGGAGCAGAGAAGGAAGCAGACAAGAGACAAGTCTCTTTCTGCCCCCTTTATCTGATTCATTTAGGATTAGGGCAGTGCCGATCCAATCAGTAGACTGAGCCAGCAATCACCTGCTCATAATCCCAGCACTTTGCTCTGGGTCTATTCAGGATCAGTGGGCCCTGGGCCAAGCACTTGGTTTTGTTTTTTGTTTTTCAAGATAGTGTCACTGTGTAGCTCAGGCTGACCTTGAGCTCACTTTGTAGCCCAGGCTGGTCTCAAACTGCCAATGATCCACCTGCCTCAGCCCCTCAGTGCTGGGATTACAGATGTGCACCCCTACACCTGGTTCCTAGCACGCTTGATCCCAGCATTGCACACACTAGATTTAGCCACCTCCAAAATCTGGCCCCTCACGACTGTATAAAGCTTTGAGGGACATCTAGATACAACTATAATATTTACACTGAAATATATATGCCAAAAGGGACATACCACTTAGGATAAATATCTGTAAGCATTGCATTAATCCTTTTTAATTTATATAAATAATATCAATTTTTATAATTTTATACATCCATATGATATAAGAGTTTACAGAAAGAAACATGCTGCTTATAATGCCTTAACATTAAGAAATTATGCAGAGTGGTGAGATAGCTCAGCAGACTAAGTGCCTGCTTAGGCAAGGGCAGGGACCAGGTTTGATCCTCAGCACCAAATGCTGTACTGGCCCTGCCCCCAGGCACACTGAGCCAGCCACCAAATACGGGCATGGTGGAACACATATGTAATCCCAGTGCATGGGAGGCTGAAAACAGGAGGTTCATTATGAGTCCAAGCTGTGTAGTGAGACGCTGTACATTAAAAAAAAAAAAAAAAAAAAAAAAAAAAAGTGGGTGCAGAACTGGGCTTGGTAGCACAATCCTATAATCCCAGCACTTAGGAGGTTGAGACAGGAGGATCACTGTAAATTTGAGACCAACCTGAGGGCTACAAAAGTGAGCATAAGGCCAGCCTGAACTGCATAGCAAAACCCTGTCAGAAAAAAGGGCAAAGAAAAAGAAAGAAATTGTAGGTGAGGTGATGTTATGGAAAAACACTTCACCTTTACCGCATTTCTTTCTAACTTGATTTTGTGAATCAGGCTTAAATTTTAAGCAAGGCATAGGATGACCCTTTTTATTTTTTTATTTTCTTTTTTCAGTTTTAGTAGTAAAAGGTACTTGAGTCATGTATCTTCCCGACCCAAATCGGATGCTTGGATCAGCTAAAACAAGTCTCCAAACCCCTTCCAACAGCCTTCAGGGCACTGAAGTTCTGCAGTGAATAGCTCTTAGAGAACTTGAAACATATCCTAGCCATCTTAAATGGGGAGTTTGTTTCTCATACTTTTTCATTCTAGACTACTTCTGTCTAAGCTGCTTAAATATTTTTCTCAAAATGAGTTTACATACCAAGTTGATTTTCATTTCAATTGTGCTTGGCAAAACACTATTAAAATCCATAGAGATTTAGAATTATGGAGAATTACAGTTTTGTGATTTTGTGCTACTGATTACAAAAGTTATTGGAGAAAAAGAAATTAAGTTTCTGACTAAAATAAATGTGCAGTTCAAACATTATAAGCAGGCAAAATAACAGAATATGTGTTCCTTAAATTTAGACTGGTTATCTTCTCAGTGGTGGATATATCAGTCAGGAAACAAACTGTTTTTAGAAAAGAGCAAAGCACATAACTTTAGTGATATGAGTGTTATTGGTGTTACAAAAGATTTCATATGGGCCCAGCGAGATAGCTCAGTAGACTGAAGCGCCTGCTTAGGCAAGCTTAGGCAGGCACAGGGACCAGTTCAATCCCCAGTACCAAGTGTTCCACCAGCCCTTCCCCCAGGGCAGGCCAAGCAGGGCCACGGAGTAAGAATATAGGGGCACAAGCCTATAATCTCAGCGCTGGGGAGGCTGAAGGCAGGAGGATCAGTATGAGTCTGAGCTGTGTAGTGAGACCCTATAACAAGCAAATACATTTTTAAAAAATAATTAATTAAAAAGATTTCATAATAAATTTTAAATGGTGAAAATCTCCCAGGAGAAACTTAGTGGGCAGGAAAGATTAGACAACAGATGCAGATCTTAGACTTATAGTTAAACTGGTACATAAAATGAAAGTGAAAAAAAAACCTTGGTGTAGCACAAAGGTACTTGATTTCTAAAACAGGAAGCAAATCATACATCTTACATAATATTCCCTCTCTGGCAAGATTAGCTGATAACATGAAAGAATTTTCCCTGGCTTTACCTCTCAGGAGTTCAATCCGTCTTCTAGCAAGAGCAATTTTCCTATAATATTCAGCAATCGTGGCTTCGGAATGGCTCTCTTATCTCATTACTTATTTATCAGTCTCCAAAAGACATGTCGGAAGCAGCAAAATGTAAATATCTTTGTAACTAACTTACTCTCATTCTTTTTATTTGTCTGTAAGATGACTCTGTTTCATTGTCAGCGGAACACATGTAACAATGCTTGTCATCTTGGAGTGTTCAAAGAGCCAGATATAGAAGAGACATAATTTATTTTGACAAATATATGTCAATAGAAAAAGCTGCATTTCTTTAAGTATTTTGTCATATAATTTTAAAGTTAATACCTATCCATTCTACGTGCATGAAGACTGTGATAATCACTTCAAGTATTGATCAGATGGCACATGCTTACTTCAGCTGCATAATTTAACGTTTTGTCAAAATGGATAAGAAAAGATCTCTGTATTTTCAGATTTATTTCATAAAGTGTTCCATTAACATGCAAATTCTAATCCTTTACCTGATAGTAACCCAAAATCCTGCACAACAAGATTTAATTGAGGAATCACTTGCAAAAGAAAAATAAGGTCACTAATACATTATGTTTGATTTACCTTACGTATTTTGACATTTTGAATTTTCTTCCTGGGAAAACTTCTGTGGAAAAAATTTCCGATATATGGTAAGACTTTGTATGCTCTGAAGAAATGAAATTTTATGTAAGTAAAATTCAAAGGTCATTAAATGGATTTTTCTCATTTACTATAGTTTAAAGAGTTTCAGATGCTTTGTATGAGTAATTTCAGAATCCACTCTATATTGAAATTAATGTGACAATGTATATTTATATTTATATAATAAAATATATATTTTATTATAAATTATAATTGCATTATTTCCCAACATAAATTTTTCTGCCTTATCAACTAAATGTTTTTATGTTACTAGTTAGCCTTTTTATCAATCACATTCTATTGTTCTTTAAGAATATATAAAGGTAAGGGCCAGGGAGATGGC
>NDGN011529318.1:1577-11978 GCA_002564285.1 Tympanoctomys barrerae
CTCTCTCTCTCTCTCTCTCTCTCGCTCTCGCTCTCTCTCTCTCTCTCTCTCTCTCTCTCTCTCCCCTTTTCTGTTTACAAGACAGCAAAATCCAACATCCAACTAGTTTATCTAGAGATAAGTAATTCTGAATTGATGTCTACACCCTTATATTAGAGACAAATATTTCAATGGGCTCTTTGGTTTGGTAAAGGCATAGCAATGATCAACTCCAGAAGGGAAGGTTCAGGCTCACTTGGTCAAATTGCTGCACATAATGACATACAATCACACAAATGCTGTTATTCTATGCCCCTGAAAATTATTTTCAATCTTGGCTTACAAGTTTTTCTATATTTTCCCCAAATGCTGGCTCACAGGACAGTGCCAGCAGAGTAGTGGGATGGAAAGCCTGTCACCCTTCTAAGTAGCAAGACTCACTAAAAGAGGAGGCAAAGGCTGCAGAGCCCATCCTGTCATTCCACAATGGCCCCAGGTGCTGTATTCTCCATGACTGAACACCCAGGCCACCAAGTTCTCAAGACCATCCTAGGAAAGCCCCACAGGTGGGATCAGACTGCAGGGTACCTGCAGGACCGAGAAGGGGATTTCTCAGAAGGATGGACTCTGTTGAGAGTTTATGACTTCTGCCAGGAGCAAAGTGCAACACAGGCAGTCAGAGGATCCCACGGGCACACCCCAGCCCCCACCAGGGAGCTGCCTCCTCTCTAGCTACACAGTCTGTCCACCCCTGTCTGTGTGACTTCCTAACCTAGAATGCTTGGAACATGGCTGCATTCACGGTGTGCCTGGCCATCCTGAGTTCTGTCCTGGTGGCTCATGAATGTACTCAGTCCCTGCCCAACAGTTTAACAAGCACATTTCTATCAGTTTTTTACAAATGATTCAACACTGGAAATCACAGCAACACTGGAAATGGAAGCAATAATGGCTTGCAGCAGTTCCACAGAACAGCAGCCCTGTTGATATAGGCTGGATTTCCCTAATCCTACCTCAAGCCCTAAACAATACCCCAGAGGGAAGACACAGTCTCTAGTTACTGTTATTTTTGCATAATAAGCATGTCATCACCATCAATAAAGACAAATAGCAACAGGGATAGGATGGGAGCACAGAAACAGAACATTAGTCTATGTATGTGTTTATTAATATATTCATTCAGGAAATATTTATTAAACACCTAGGAAGCACAGAGGGAAAGAAAGTAAAATTGGGTCAAATGCTGGGCATTTCTGAGAACTGGGTAGCAAGATTCCCTTGTCTCAGAGAAGAAAGTGTACCCAAGGCCAACCGGCTAATGAAACTCTTGCTGGGGATTCCCTGAGATAGAAGACACGGGGCACTTCCTGCCCACTCAGAGCGGAGCTTGCCACCTGTAGAGGGGACTGAATATGTGAAGACAGCACCCTCAGGAGCACTGAGAGCCCCACCTTGAAGGATGCACGCAAGTCATGCTGCTGGGAGCTAAGAACAGATTAGCCACATGTAGTGCTGATGCCTGTTATCCCAGCGTCTAGGAGACTGAGGTAGCGGATTGCCAACCTGAGCAATTGAATGACTTAGAGAGTTCTTGTCTCAAAATTTAAAAGGGCTAGGGATGTAGCTCAGTGCAAAGGCCCTGGGTTCAGTCCAGTGCGGGAGTGGGAGGTGTGGGGGGGGGACAGAGAGAGAGAGAGATCAGTCTGAATTCAAGTGATGCCAGACTAAAGGGTCTTTTTAGAGAAACACTGAAAAGAACTTTTTACGATGGATCACCTTAGTCCTCTAGACTGGCTTGCGTAAGTAAGCAAAGAAGAAATGCTCAAGGTCAGCTCAGGAAGAACTGCCATTGAAGGGACAAAGCCCAAAGCCCATGCCTGGATCTTCTCACCCCTTCAAAACTTCCGGTGGACTCTTGCTGGTGGCAGCTCAGAATGACGAAGAAAAAGTTCCAGAAATTGAGGCTCAGCTTGCATCCTTGAAACTTACCCACAAGACTTGAACCTCTGGGTCCTGGGTTTGGAAGAATTCAGGAGTACAAGATACTGAACATAGACTCTGGTGGCTTCCAAGCAGCGGAGGCAGGACAGGGGGGATGCTGGTGGTGTGATTTGGCAGTGCACATTGGCCCTGTGCTTTGTTCCATAAATGTTAGAAGGAAATAAAGAGAAAAAAAATAATGCAGATCCCCTGGATTGCACACAGGAAAGATCATTTCTAGAAAGGTTTTTTGTTGTTGTTTTTGTTTTTTTTAATTTAGTACAGGGTCTATAGGGTCTCACTATGTAGATTGGACTCATAGTGATCCTCCTGTCTTCAGCCTTCCAAGTGCTGGGATTACATGAGGGCGTCACCACGCCAGTCTTAATCGCCTCCTCAGCGCACCCTCCTCACTTCAAACATGCTTTTCCATCATTCTGAAGCAAATAAGGAACACCACTTTCTGAAGCAGTCCTGAAGTCTTCTTTGCAGGTGTGTCTTTACAAGGTATGACTGAAAATACGATAAATGCTTCTGCCCAGTGCCATCCAATGCAAAGGCAGGCCCCTAAAAGCCCTGTGGTGTGTCCTCGACCACCTTACTCACCAAATCGAGCACCGAGCGACTACTGGCTCTTTCCCAGGGTCAAAAAGACAATGAAAGCTAAACATTGAATTGATTCAGGACATTGAGGGTACCATGATAGTACAACAAAAGACACACACAGGAGTACAACTACAGACACTCACAGAAAAGGACTTACAGAATTGACTCAGAAAGTGACAGGAATGATGGGACATGAGTCAGGTATGGTAGTACACATCTGTAATCCCAGCACTTGGGAGGCTGAGGCAGGAGGATTGCCATGAGTTTGAGGTCAGCCTAGGTTAGTGACTTTAAGGGCAGCTGGGACTACATACCAAGACCCTGTCTTGAAAAAAGAGAAAAGAAAAAGAACAAAGAAAAATGGGATACATATATTCAAAGCAAGGAGGGCATTTTGAGCTGGATTAATACATACCATGTTTTTAAAATCATACCTCCTACTTGAGAAGACCAAAATCAGGTCATTTCCCCCATCCTCACTCATATTGTAAGTCATAAAGAGAGGTTTCAGACCCAGTAGATCTGTATCCCAAACCTGCGTCCTTAACCCCCACATTCTAGACTTGAACATCCATCTGAAGCACAAACACCTGTGTATCTTGCGGGACTGCAGGACTTGAGGGGCAGGGCAGCTGGAAGGCCCAGGGAAAGTCTGCTCCTTGTGCCCCTAGATTTCAGCCTGTGCTGCACTTCTGTACTGCATAAGCTGAGGGCTCAGAGCTTGGAGCCAAGTGGCAGGAAGCAATTTCCATTTTTGGTCCACATCTCTAGTCCTCTAAACCTTTCTATCTAATTAAACTTCTCACGGATTTTGTTTCTGCAGCCCTACTTATCAGAATATTCTTTTAAAAAAAACGGATACGAGAGAAGGGAACTGTTCGAGCCAACTGAGAATTTATCTAATTTCCACATCTCACACCTATGACTAATTCACTTGGGAAAGGGCAAAGTCTGTCTAGGTAAGACTGTGTTTTGCATAAACTCTTCTGCATGAAGTGGCTCTATTTGCATCTAGATGGGATCCAAATTTCAGGATCATTATAACAATTGACTATAGTAAAAGTTCATTAAAAAGAGAGGCAAGGGCCAGCCAGATCGCTCAGTGGATTAAAGTGCCTGCTTAGGCAGATGTAGGGGTCGGAGATTTGATCCCCGGCATGTTGTGCTGGCCCCACCCCTGAAGCTGAGACAGTGATTGAGATGGGTATGGTGGCATGCCAGGAATCCCAGCACTTGGGAAACTGAAGACAGGAGAATCACCACAAACTATAAATCCAATCTGTGTAGTGAGACCCTGTAGACCCTGCACTAAATACAAAGAGAGAGAGAGAGAGAGAGAGAGAGAGAGAGAGAGAGAGAGAGAGAGAGAGAGAAGCAAAGTCGAGCCCTTTTTGCCTCATTATCATAACTCTGGAGAAAGACTCTTCCCAGCCTGGATGCCTCCTTCTCTACATGTAGAAGACACATCTGTAGACTCAGCCTCCCAGACTGCATCACCATCTGCTACACCCAGGGAGCTCGAGGAGTCCCTGTGCAATAGTTGAGTGGCACTGTGTTGATTTAGTGCCATCACCTTGGCTTAGCTTGCCTGGGACCTCATGACCTGACTCTGGCCTCTGAATTCCTTCCTGGGACATGCCTATAATTTGTAGGCATTATGGTTTGGATTTGAAATGTCCCCAAAGCTTAGGTACTGAAGGCTTGGTTGCCAATTAGTGGGCTTTGGAGAAAGTGACTGGTTCACAAAGCTCTAACTTCATCATATGGGTTAGTACACTGAAAAGATCATAATTTGATAGAATTATTGGGAAGTAATGGGAACAGAAGGGGGGCTAGATGAAGGGAATGGCTGACAGGGGCAACCCTGTGGGGACTACGTCTGGTTCCTGCCTTCTTCCTATCTTTCTCACTTTCTCTGCTTCCTGGCAGCCATAAAGTGAGCAGCTTTCTTTGGCCATGCCCTTCCTCCATGAGCCAAGATCAATCTTTCCTCTTTGTGCTGATACCGTCAGGTACTCTGTAACAGGGTGAAGAGCTGCCTCATGCACCTGGATAGGCTGTTACCTGCTACAGTGCTCAGACACATGCAGGAAACTCCAAACCCTCTCAGGAAAGCACCTTCAGAGGCCCTGCCATCCTTTCCCTTAGGCTCAGCTTTTCCTGGACTTCAATGCATGTAAGAATCACCCAAGGATCTTGTTAAATTTCAGTCTCTGATCCCAGTAAGGCTGTGATGGAGCTTGAGAAGAAGCATTTCTAACTAACTAACTAACTACCTGGATCAGCTTTGGAAATAGTGCAAGGTTGGTTAGCATCAAGGATGACAATATCACCAAAGCAGATGACACAGCCACTGGCTACTATTATTTTGTCTCCCCTGCACATGTGACTTCTGCCTTTCTTTTTTCTATGAATGGATATTTCTCTCCTAGCTAAAGAAATGGGCACAGCTCAGTTTGAGACAATCAGAGTACTGCCCAGACGTAAGATATGAAGAGTGGATAGGTGAGAGCAGGCTTTCTTTTTCCCCCTGGAATGATGTAGGCGTAGTGGTAGGGCTGCTGGTGCCCTCATTCCTTCGCACAGGCAGGAAGCCCCTTGGCAGCAATGGACAAGGAGTTGAGCAGATAAAGAAGAATGAAAGGAACAAAGAGACCCAGTGATACTATCTAGACCCTTGGGTTCCATCATACTTGATACCAACTCACTCCAGCCTGCTATGTAAACCAACACATTTTATTTTTCACTTAAACTGAGTGAACCTCTGTCAGTTTCAAATACAAAAGCCCTGACTTACACAGTGAGTAAGGTGGTTTAGGGTAAAAAACAAAATATGCAGTGATAATGGTTCCCTAAATGGCTATAAATATAACTAAAAGGCTAGGTCCTAAAACCTGAGTAATGGCAGTTTCACTGAAATACTTGCTTAGCCTCTCTGAGTGTCAGTAGGAAAAGGGTAACACTCACTTGGAATGTTTTCAGATGATCTTATAACTTATGATGTAAGCTCTCATGATTTTATGACCCTAACTTCTTGGAATGATAGTGAAGCCATGTACGTAAGCCCTGGGCAGCAGACCACAGTAGCATATACTGTCAGTGAAGTCACGAAAACACGATCAAGCATGACGTCCTGAAGGCCTGATCTCCCAAAACAGACCACACCCTGAAAAGCAACTTGAGATCCTTTCGAAGAAGTCTCTCCTGAATTTTCAGTTACAGAGGCAAGTCTTAAACTGAACGCAAGGCTCTGGCTCCAGATCATGTTCATAGATGGCCTCATTTCTACTCATAGTCTTTGCTGTCATCTCTGCAAGAGTCATCACGCCAGCCCTGTAGAGACTTACTGAAGCCTGGGAATCTGAGCTGTGCTGTAGATCTGGGCAGTGCAAAAAGGCATGATGCAAAATAGATGGAGACCAAGCATGTGTGAATGTGACCAAGCATGGCTGGAAAGGGGCCATGTGTGGTTTGTGAAGCAGGCGGTTCCCTCTTCCTCTGTGACTTCTCTATTTCAGACAATAGTGTCTCCACCTGTCAGGTTCAAAGCCACAGAGCCCTTGGGTTCTTCTTTCTGTTTTTCAATGCTTCTCTTTGCCTATGTAAGATCAAATCCCTCCCAATGCCCACTCTGAGATCCACCTCATTTCCTCCGTGTTCTCTGTCTTTGTGTTTTCCAAGTCATTATTTCCCCCGGGACCACTGTAGCGCTGGCCTTGTAGTGGTCCTCTAATTTTACTTCACACTCCAGCCAGACCTAGCCAAATGCTTTTAAGCCTATTGACTCTCCTGTTGTGGACAAAATTCCCCACAGATGCCAAACTGCTAGCTCCCGTTCCTCACATTCTCATGGCTGGACTTGGACATTGTTCCAAGCAAAAGGTGAAATCCATGTTCCTTCCCTTTGACCCTGGGAGAGCTTGAGACCCCACAAAGGAGCTGTTTGGCCTCTTCCAACTTTAGGTCCCAAAAGGTCAGATCCTTTTACCTGGCTTCCTTAGGAAACTTGCCTTCAAACTCTTAGTTGTCACATACGAAATCCAAGGCTATCATATCATGAGGAAGCCCAAACCTATTAGAGATGACACGCCCATGGTGTTCCATGGTGAGGTCCCAAGCAACAGCTCAGATGTGGTAGAGACACCTCTGGGTAATTTCTTACCCATTCTTGAGTCACCCTATGTTGACTTCTCCCAATTAAGGCCATGGACAACATACAACTGTGTTCCCTTCACCTCTTTTTCTTTCCTGGTCTACAGAATCTGGAAGCTTAATGGAATGGTTGCTGTAAGCTTCTAATTTTACAGTAATATATTACACAGCCCATAGATAACTGGTAGTTTGTTTTAAATTCTTAATTCTTTTTTGTTGTCTGTTTTTGTTTGTTTTGTGGTACTGGATATGGAATTCAGGGCTGGGTTCAGCTGGAGTGTGAAGTAATATCTGAGAGCACCTATATCCCCAGCCCCTGTTTAGTTTTTATTTTGAGACAGGGTCTTACTAAGTCAGTGGTTGCCCAGATGAGGGTTAAATTCTCAATTGTCCTACCTCAGCCTTTCAGAGTGCTGGGGTTACAGGTGTGCCCCATGACCCTTAGCTTAAAACTCCTTAATTCTTATACTGCTTCTGTATCATTCATTTGTCACACTCTCACGATAGTACTTATAAAGTATAAGGTGTAGGAACTGGAGAGGGAGGGCTCTGTGGTCCAGCACAGGCTGGCAAGCATGAGACCCAGGGCTCTGTCTCCAGCAATTGCATGCGTACACACGTGAGTTGCACCAGCTCTCAGAGATTAAGGAGAATTTTGGATCTGATCAAGATAAGCCATTTATTCTTAGCCTTTATTTGAGTACATACTATGTATGAGGCACATTATAGACCTTATCATAATCCAGATTTTCAACAGCATAATTGCTATGGCTTGTATCAAGATGTCCCCCTCCCCAAAGCCTTGAGCAGTCATGGGTGGGCTTCTAGTGTTTGTGATTGATTCATGGTCCAGTGCTGGGATTACGGGTGTGAGTGCTCCTCATGCCTTGGGGTGGGTAGCCTGCGTACAATATAAGGGAGAGAAAGAGGTTTGCTCCATTAGCTCCTTCCCTTTTGCTCTTGTTGCTTTTGCTGTCTTCTGCCACCATGAACTGCTGCCCTCTGCCATGTGCCACCCTGCCTTGCAGCCAGCTGGGTATGGACTGAAACCTCCACAAACCGTGAGCTAAATAAACCTTTCCCTCTTTAATTTAGGCACCAGGCATTGTGTCTCAGCAGTGAGAGAAAAGTAACTATGACAATGACCACAGTGTAGACATTATCTTCTTTAACAGTTGCAGAAATTGAAGCTCAGATTAGAAATATACATTTCCTGAGTCTTTGCTGGATGTAAGTGGCAAACCAGGCATTCAAAACTAGAGCCTGATGACACCAAAGCCCTCCCCAGCCTTCCAACGTCTCTTGGGAAAAATGGATCCTAAGAAAGAGAGCACAGAGAAGCAAGCATTTGGCACTACTTTGTTGTCTTGCCTTTCCCAGGACATTACTAAAATAGCTTCTTTGGAATAAGAAAAAAACAAAGCAGTCTGGTTTGGCCAGAGAAAGCCCCTGGCAACAATGTTGAACAAGCCAGGAGTAATTTGTTTCTATTCTTTTCCATGTGACTGCCGGAGGTGATCCTGGTTTTTATTAGCCCAAATTTCTCCCTTTCAAAAGATAATTCTTTGAAATCTTCTGGGAAATTAACATGGCTCAGCCTGGCTCTGGCCTGGCCACCACATGCTCACCGAGCTAAGAGAACCTGAGATTTTAACCCCTTATGATTGTACACACAAAACTGAATTGACCTCCATAGTTGGGTTTTTAACAGGCTGAAAAGAAAAAATTCACACTGAGTGAAAAGCATTTCATCTTCTAGCTTTGTTCCAATTCAAGAGTTTTACAGCGCACAGAGATTAAGTTATAACACAAACTCACTGAGACTCTTTCAAGAAATAGTAGCTACTCGCTAATATCTAAAGTTAAATCATTTAAGTATGCTATTTTCAAATATTTCTCAAGGCAAAGTTATTAAGAATAAACAACTACAGGCTGAGGGGATAGCTCAGCGGTGTAAGTGCCTGCCTGACAAGCACTAAGACCCAGTTCAACCCCATTACCACACGCCGCGCTGATCCTGGAACCCCAGGTGCACTGTGGTGGCCAACAATACCAGGGGTGGTGGCGTGTGCCCGTAATCCCACACTGGGGAGGCTGAGACAGGAGGATCGCTATGTGTCTGAGCTGGGTAGCAAGAGTCTGTACCAAATAAATAAATAAATTTTAAAAAAATAAACAACTACATTAGAACATTTAAAGTCTAGGTCTACTCCAGACTATGGTTAATTATATCAAAAATGTTCATCACTTTCTTGCCTTAAAATTTTCTAGTTGTGCTTTGGAAGAAGGTAGAAAAAGGGACACTTTAAAATGGCAATGGTATCAGAACTCTTCAAGCAGGCCTACTTTATTGACAATCAAGAACAGGAATGTGTTCAAGCTGTGAAAGCACCCAAAGGCAGTCCTGGTCAGCGGTGAGCCCCTAAACTGGCTTTAATCCCTCCTCTGATGTTGAGGCTGTGCACAAAGCCATAGAAGTAAAAGGTGTGGATGAAGCAAGAATCATCGACGTTCTGACAAAGAGAAACAATGCCCAGCATCAGCAGATCACAGCAGCCTAACTCCAGGAAAAAGGGAAGCCGCTGGACGAAGCTCTGACGAAAGCCCTCACAGGTCATCCAGAAGTGGTTTGAGCTCTGCTGAAAACTCCCTCCCAGTTCGACGCAGATGAGCTCTGTGCAGCCATGAAGGGTGTTGGACCTGATGAAGACACCCTCATTGAAGTTTTGGCATCAAGAAAGAGTAGAGAAATCAGAGAGATTAATAGAGTCTGCAGAGATGAACTGAAGAGAGACTTGGCCAAAGATATCACCGTGGACACATCTGGAGATTTCTGGAAGGCTCTGCTTGCTCTCTCTAAGGGTGACCGGCATGAGGATCTTGGTGTGAATGAAGACTTGGTAGACACAGATGCCAGGGCCCTCTATGAAGCTGGAGAAAGGAGAAAGGGGACAGACATGAATGTGTTCAACACTGTTCTGACCACCTGCAGCTACTCCATCTTCACAGTGTTTCAGAGATACACCAAGCACAGTGAGCATGACATGAACAAGGCTCTGGACCTGAGCTAAAAGGTGACATCGAGAGGTGCCTCACAGCCACTGTGAATTGTGCCACAAGCACACCTGTCTTCTTTGCTGAGAAGCTTCATGAGGCAGTGAAGGGCACCGGCACTCATCATAAGGCCCTGATGAGGATCATGGTCTCTCACTCGGAAATCGACGTGAATAACACCAAAGTGTACTATCAGAAGATGTAGGGGAGCTCTCTGTGCCAGGCTACTCTGAAAGAAACCAAGGGAGGTTATGGAAAAGTTCTGGTGGCTGTTTGTGGAGGGAGCTAAACATTCCCTTAAAGCTCTCAAGTATTCTTAACAGAAGACTTCTGCACCACAGCTTTTCATTCTGCAACACTGGCTTAACTAGGAAGGTTGGCTGAGCAGTTTGCAGTGTAACTATCTGCTTTCTGTAAAACAATATAGCCTAGAAATCTTTTTTAAATATATATATATACGACAACTCTAGTTCAATCCCCACGCCTGGCATGGTGGCCCCGTCCCCAGGGTGCGCTGAGACAGCAATTGACACTGGGCGTGGTGGCGCACACCTGTAATCCCAGCTGTTGGGAGGCTGTAACAGGAGGATCACTATGAGTCTGATCTAGTAGTGAGACCCTGAACACCCT
>NDGN011529327.1:4141-30797 GCA_002564285.1 Tympanoctomys barrerae
AGAAGAAGAAGAAGAAGAAGAAGAAGAAGAAGAAGAAGAAGAAGAAGAAGAAGAAGGAAAAGAGTAGCAAGGTCATTCTGCCCCTCAGGATCTGATTAGCAAATACATCTTAGGGGCTGATTTTTTTTTTTTTTTCCATTAGCAGAGAATGATGCACACAATTCAGGATACAGGTCATTTCAGACATCTCCTCCCAGGTAAGTCCAGGAGCTGTTCTAGGATAGCAGGTGGAGGACGACAGGACTGCTTTCCCTGGGTAGCTATGAGGAAAAAGCAGGAGGTGGTGAGGATGAAAGAGAAAAGCAGAAATGAAGGTGGAAACAAAGGGGCTGATCTACAGAAAGCACTGCAACAAGCTAATAGTCTCTTTCCATATGCGCATGAATTAGACAGTAGCTGAGTAGCCTCCCTCCCCTGAGATCTATTCTCTGAAGCACAGGGCTATCTCCCATTAGCATTGTATGAATGAGCCTTTTGTAATAGTAATGAAGCTCAAAGAGGGAAACCTTTGCTTCCTAATACATAGGGTAGTTCTTCCTGATGGACCTCTAACTCCTATCATTGCTAATGGGTGTTCTAAACTGACAACTAGAAGCTGTCTGTCCCATTGTGTGAAAAAGGTAAAGGTCTCTCTTTGTGCACCATATTATCATCCAAACTAATCTTTTCTTGCCTGTCTCTCTCTCAAAGGCTCTGCCTCTCCCATGAGGTGTGCCTGAGAAGGAAGAGGCTAAAAATTACACATCTGGTAAATAGAACAGATTTCAATGCAGTTTACTCTATGGTTTTTGGCTTGTTTCTCTTGGATACCAATGAAAAGGTTCTAAACAAATAAAAGACATTGTATTTTCCACAAAATGGGTTCACATTTACTCGAGGAGCATATGTTCTGCAAATGTGATTACCACAAAGGTGAGTTTGAAGCCTGAAAATTTAACAAATCTTTAATTTGATGAATGAAATTGGACAAGCTATTCAGATCTCTGTATTTTCTAGCCCTTCTTTGTTTCCTCTCCTTACATAAAATTTTTTAAGTTATTAAAACAATGGAGACAAACATTTAAAAATCAGTTTTTTGAAGGCACAATTTTGTGGTAGATTTTGCATTTTTGGTATTCATTCTGACACTTGTGGAAGGCATTCTTGTACTTTTGAACAGCTCATTGTTTGTTCTTTAAGATGAAGTTTTCCTGGTAAACATGATTCACACTTTGTATGCTTTGTGCCCAGTCATATCTTCACAGAAGGTTCAGTACACTAAATAGTTCCGTAATTGTGGTGGGTTTTATTATATTAATAGAACTAACCTGAATAGTTGGTTCATGAGTTCCATTTCTGAGATATTCCTAGAAGTCTTACTTTTCTTGATACTGAGACAGAATACCCAACACTATAAGTTAAAGGAGGAAAGCTTTTTATCTGATATAATTTTGCAGAGATTTCAGCCCATCATTGGCTGGTTCTGAGGCAGGGCAACAGGGCACAAAGATGGCTGGGGAGAAACAGTTCATGGCAAGGCAGGCAGGAAGCAGTAAGCAGCAATCTGCCTTTCCCTTTATCCCATCCAGGCCACCAGCCTTTTGGGTGATGCCACCCATGCCCAGGGTAGGGCTTCTGTTTTCAATAAATCCATTTATCCAAACCCAGAATTATACTAATTCCAATCGGGGAACTAATTTAGTGCCACACCCTTAATCAGTGTCACACACATACTAGATCCAGCCAATTCCAAAAAGCCTTACCTATGACTGTGCGCAGCTTGGGCATGGATGGTATTCTTGGACACAAACCATAACACTAAGCTGTGTGGTATGGAAGAGTAATTCACTTTGAATTGGGGAGGTCGAAGTATAATAGTAGTCACATCATTCTGCAGGGTTTCATTCAAGAAAGCCAGCTATTTTATTCACTTGAAGGTGAAGCGAACAAAGAGTTAACTTGTTGAAATAAAAACACACCAAGTAAGCAAAATTTGAGGATGAATAGCTTCCTAATTATATTAGTAAACTTTCTGGTTGCTATATAAAATACCATGCCACCCCCAATTTAAAGGAGGAGAGGTTTCTTTGGATTCCAGTATCAGAGGTTCAGCTCATAGTTGCTGGACTCCAAGGCACAAACATCATGGAGAAAGGGTTTAGTGGGAAAAGCTACTCACACTGTGGCAGACAGGAAGCAGAGAGAAGGGGGCAGGCCCCAGACAGGGGCATACACTTGCAGACCATGCTCCTGTGACCTGGCTCTTAAAGCTGGGCCCCCTTCCTAACAGTGCATGAACTCTTCAGTGTTAACATGCTAATTAGTATAGTACTGCCGTGATCCAATTACCAATCAAAAGCTGCACCTCTGAAAGTGAGATTTTAGCATACATTTTAAATCCTAGCATTTCCTGTAGTCCCCAAAGGGCTTCTCCCATCTCATTACACAAAATGTATCAAGGAGACAGATAGGAGTTGGGACAAAGCAAGACTGAAACCCAGTAGGACAAACACTAACTCCTGCAGCTCCTTGTCCAGAATCTGAGTGTTCAGAGTTGCAGCCACATGGACTTTCACTGGGGCTGCTCTGCCCACTTGCCTGTGGTTTTCATCAGCAGATGTTCCATGTTATTGGCATCTCCAATTTCCTGATGTTCTCATTGTACCTGTGGCTTCACTCTCAGAGCTTCACACATCACCTTTTATGGCCTCCTTGTAGGGACTGTGATCCTGTCACACTTTTGTGCTTGGCCTTCCAGATCTTCTCAGATCTGATTGGAAGTCTGCATGATGCCAGAACTCTTGCATTCTATGTGTTCCCCTCAAAATCGACACCATAAAGACAACACCAATATCTGCCACCAACTTGCAAGTATCCAGGTGGCTCTAGAGGCCTCTCAGTGCCTGTGTGGCTGAACTTCTGTAGGAACGCTGAATGGGTAAGGTGCCTTGGAGATCTCTTTTCAAAACAAAGTCATTCAAAAGGTTTTATCCTTTACTCTTGAGCCTGTGGAGAGGATGCTCTGCATAATTCCTAAGATGTCTTCAATCCATCTTTCTATGGTACTTATATAAAGTACCTGGCTTCTTTTTAATGCTGTTTTTTTCAGCAAACATTTTCTCTTAAGCCCAAACTTTATACTTTATAGATACTTCCTTTCTGGCTAGTTTGCAATTTTTTTTCAAATCCTTTAGCTCTGATTTTTTAACCCTAATTTTCACTGGCTAATATGGCTAATAGGAACCAGCATTAAGCATTACCCATGCTACACTCTGATGTGAGTTTGTCTTTAAATTTCCTCCATAGATCAATTAATCCACCTCCCCTAACCTCAGTCACTCTCACCTTCTCAGGACATGGGCAAAAGGTAGGCAAGTTCTTAGCTAAAATGTCATACACGTGACCTCTAGTCCACTTTCCAATAGAGTGCTCATTCCTAGCTAAAACTTCAAGCCTGGAATTTACTATCCACATTCCTAATATCATTCTGGTCTTCTGGACTCCAGCTAGAATCAAGCATGGCTTATAGCATTGTAAGGCTTTTCTAGCCTGCATACCCAAACCTTTCCAAACTCCTCTATATATCTCTTCTATCTACTAGTTCCAAAGGCTTCTAAACAACACAATCAGATATAGTCATAGCCACATCCCTATTCTCAATACAAAGGTCTACATTAATTATCTTTGAGGGCACTCAGACAAAATACCCAACATCTTCAACTGGAGAAGAGATTTATTCTGGCTCATTATCAGGGATTTAGTCCATAGTTGTCTGACTTCAAGGCATAAATGTCTTGGCAGAGGGCCCTGGTCCAGGATCTTCTGCTCACCTGTTGTCCAGCAAGCAGAGAGAACAGGCAGGGCTATGAATGATAACACAGTTCTAGGTTACTCCCCAGAAGCCCTCTTTCAACTAGGACTCACCCCTTAAAAGACATAAATTCATCAGTGGTTTGCTCCACTGACAAAGGTAGTACCCCATAATCCAATTACCACACATAAGGCCTACCTCTGAAAATCATGACTTTTGGTGGATATTAAAGATCTAGACTACAAAACTAACTCCAAACAATAAAGATATCTTATTTATACTATTTGTAATATACAGAGGATCATTACTATGGAAAAGAAAACTCATTTCAACATTGCTTGTTTAGGTAACTCCACTTAGGAAAACACTTCAGAATGATACAAATGTCACTTGAAATATATTCCCCAGTATTATTGATCTTTTCCATAATTTGAGTAGGTGAATTTGTCATATAGCCCATCTGTGAAAAGAAAAAATAAGAAAAATATTCTGAAACTTGAGGAAATTAGAACCCTGCCAAGGACACATTAGTCTTTCTACTACTCAGGGTTACATTTTTAATAATATTGTTATACTCTTGTTTATGTCAAAGTAAAATCTTTTGTGGAAAATGTAAGTGGTAGTGTGGCACACAACTTACCTAAATTCTCAATATCTGCATGTAGGCTTAGTATGCTTAAGCTTAGCTATCCTTCATATGTAAGCAGCAATTTCTAGTGTTCAGAGTTACCTGCTTCCAATCAGATTAAGTCTACATTTTCTGTAGCCTAAATTTTGCTTTATCTGCTTAGAATTTTTATTTCTTAGCACAAGTTTAGCAAATCTTGCAGGCTTATTTTAGCCATTATTCTATTTTGTATCATGTTATATTCTAATTTTCTAACCTAACATTATAAGCTCCCATTTGTACCAATTCTAACAAAATGGAATGACCTAACAGTATTGCTCACCTTTGGTGATGAGAAAACATTCATAAAAATGCACCATTTTTTGTTCATTTGTTTGTTTTTATTATGTGATCAAAGATATCTACAAGTACTC
Organism: Tympanoctomys barrerae; assembly: GCA_002564285.1. Taxonomy (NCBI): domain Eukaryota; kingdom Metazoa; phylum Chordata; class Mammalia; order Rodentia; family Octodontidae; genus Tympanoctomys; species Tympanoctomys barrerae. The sequence goes on from NDGN011529327.1 coordinate 8,973, forward strand.
TCAAAGAGCTTTACATGCTCTACATGGCTTTTTTGTTTCTGAAGATCTAAAGACACTGTTAAGTAATATTTTACATCTGGAGCTAGAACCAATATATAGGGAATGCTATCTGATTCTGCTGCCCTGATGAGGTTTTGTTATGGTTTGTATCGAGATGCTTCACAGGAGCATCATGCATTCAGAGGCATGGCTGTTGGAAGGTGGTTGGATTACAGGTGCTCACAGATGGTCTGGTGTTAGAAGGTGGGGTCTGCTCAGAAGAAGCTGGATAATCTGGGCATGTCTGGAAGCCTTCATCTTCCTCTCCAGCTCCACCTTTACTTTCTGCTTCCCAGCTACCATGAGATGAACCATGCTATCCTACCATGAGATGAGTCAGACATATACTCATGCCATGCCAGCCTGCCCTGGAGCCAGCCAATCATGGAAGGATGGAGACTACTAAATGTGAGATGAAGAAGCTTTCTGTCCTCTCAGTTTTGAATGCTAAGTATTGTGTCCTAGTCATGAGAGAATGGCTAAGACAGTTGGGTATAAATTTTTCCAGTCTGAATCCAATAGGAATTTTTTTTTCTTAACTTTAGCATTAGTTAATATGGTGCTTAGAAAAAGTATACAATACTGACTGAAAGATCATACTGTGGGTTTGAGATGGAGACAGTATGTAACACACTGTAGGATGAGAAAAATGGAAGAAGGAAAGTGACAGCTGGGAATAAGAGTGAAAGCCAAGAAACAGGAGACCTCAGAAAAATTAAAGTAAATATTTTCTAATGTTGCTGGAAAAAAGAGTGGTATAGTCATTGATCGATTGTATCAACTTAAGAAGTTTAGAAGCATAACCAAATTAGCTCAGCAATTCTACACCCTAGTGTGTAGAGGAGTGACCCTAGGGTAGTTCATCAGTTAGAGGATATAAACGGGAATGAGGAAGGACAGAGGATTCTATTCTTTGGAGGAGCTCCAGTCTTTGACTTCATCTTGGGCATCATCTCCTCGCTTCTAAGTCAGACTCTTTGGCCTCCACTTTGAACCCTTCAGCCTTCTGGTGTAGAGTCAGCAGCCTTCTGTTGCAGACCCATCGGCTTTCTGATACGGACTTGCACAGAACACCACAGTGAGCTCCAGACCTTGGACTGAACCCTTTGGTCTCCAGTTTGCAGCAACTCTCTGTACACTTCCTCATCCAACCCTGTGGCTGGCTGTCATAAACCAATCTTATAATTTTGTATATATTTGTGCATCTTGTATTATACCTGTTTCTCTATTAAAACCCTGAGTGATACAAATGGAAAAGTTTGGAGGTACCATAGAGCCAGAGAGTTGTGCACAGTGCTGGGCTTTTCTACCCTGCTGATTTCTGTTTATTTGGGGAGGGACAGATTCATTTAAAACAGTCAAGAGGATGTCATCATGGCATAATAAATGAAAACAAAGCATAGCTTTTGATCATCATCATCTGGCCTATGTTGCCATGGATATAGGAGTCAGTGATTTAGATAGGACTTTGTACAACAAAGTTTTCTTCCTTTTTTTTCTTATCCCCAGTGCTTTGAAAGAAAATTTCAGCATCATTATTCCAATCATATATTGGGTATATATCGTCTTCTACATAGTATCTCTGTATCTGTTTATATTTGTCTATAAAGTGAGAAAATAAAAAGAGAGAAAGAGAATATGAGCTTGTCCTAGCCATCAGGGCTCTTGACTTTGCCTTAAGAGTTTTCTGTCCCCCATCTCAGACTGTAAGCATAAGGGTCCTCCACCCAGTTTTGCAATCCAGCATTACTACAGCCACAGAACTACATAGCAATGATTTGTCTTGAATGTATTTCCGGTTTCTCAGCCTTTTCATCATGATTAGCAGAGCCATGGGTGGGAATTCTAGAAGGCCATATACATAAGCAAAGTTGACTTTAATATTCTGCTTAGTAATATTATTTAGCCCTATTTTGGAAGATAGAACTTCTCCAGGCTGACAGGGATAAGCACTCACCAGAGACTCACAGAAGTGATTATCACAGGATGGGAAGGGCAGCTCCCAGCATGTCTCCTGGGTCTGATGCTGAGAGCACAATGTCAAGAAGGTGCTGACACACATCTGGCCTCAACAATGTAATGGATATAAGAAATCTCGAGAGAAAATGCCACAAAGTATAATAAAAGACAAAAAGTTACATGGGGAATGGACACAACAAAGAGAATGAAAAAAAAAGAAATATGTTTATTCTCTCAGAAAAACTATTTATACTGAAGATGTGGTCCTCACTAATTTTTCATCTTTGACAACCAAACTGGATAACTGAAATCAAAAGTAGAAAAAGAAAGAAAAAAAGCACTCCTGATTTTCATTAGCTAGTTTTTGCTTTAATTTATGTTGTCTCTAACCAAATTCCTCTACTCAGTGTTGCACAGCAAGTCTTGGGAGCAGAAGAAGAGCAACAGGAACAGATCAGCTGTTCTGTGGAGATGCCTGGATGGCAGGTGGAAAGACAACGGCAAAATGAAAAGTGGATGAGAAGGACACAGTACTGGAAGTCTGTGCAGGGAAACACTCATGCCTCACTTTAGAGTCTTAGCAGGGAAGACTTTGGGTCTGCCAAGGGAAGACTTATCTGTGCAGTTTTATACTGGGATACCGGTCACTAAGAAAAATGATGCCAAATTTACCTAAAACATACATATGCATGTTAACTAAAGTAGAATGAGGATTACAAATGTAGGAAAAATGAAATTTCTTAGTAAGGCCTGTGAGCAAATTCTTAGAATACCTGGCTGAGAATGAGCATCCACAATGAATTTCAGCACCACAGCAAAGGACACCTAGAACTTCTCTGGGCTCCACGTGAGGGCAAGGAGAGAGAAAAGATACAGCAGCCAGTCTATTATTAATGACAGGTCTGTGTGCAAGGCAGGGATTTTGTACAAGTTTCACAGGCAAGGGGAAAATGTTTGCAAACACCAGAGAAGAGCAGGGAAATATCGTTATCCATGATCTAAATATCAAAGTCTGTGCATTTTCAATTTTGGCAAAGTGGATTGTACCCCTCCTCCCCACTCCCATAAGGATCCTACAAACCCATAAACATCATCTAAGAGTAAATAGATGGAGAAGGAATTGTGGGATAGTGGAGCAGTGGAATTAAGAGTCTTATAATTATCCACCATGTCCATTGATATGCAGCACCTGTATTTGATATACACAGGAACAGTTAGCATAATAAAACAACAGTAACCATGATACATACACATGAAAATGTCTGTTTATTCTTTGTTGAGACTTTCTTTGTGCATAACATTTTTGCTGATTCTTTTTGAGCCTGTGAGAAGAATCAAATTATGCTTATTAAAAATATGTATATTTCTGGAGGGATCTGCATTCCTATAACCTTCATTATGATGCTCTTAATTAACCAATATGCCTCATAATAAAGTATCTAGCTGTCACCAAAATCAACACTTTTCAGTTATTAATAGATTGAGGAAAGAATGTTAATTTCTTCAAGCTCCATTTCATTTGGTCTCATTACTTCAGGAACCAGATGGTTACAGGGCTGGACCTGTCAACAGTTACCGTGAGGAAGAATACATTCAGGAACACCAAACCAAGTATGAATAACAGCTCAAAAATGAAATTCAAGGTAGCCACAAATAATGCACTGGGCAGGGCAGAAAGTTATTCTGCCAAGAAATAGAAGAAATTATGAATCAGATGCATTTTAATTGATTTTTTTTTCACAAACACCCCCTCATCTTCTCCCCCTTCCTCACTACATTTTCTCTCCTCAAATAACAACCAAGCAGGGACCCAGCTGTGTGACGGAGAGCCTCACCATTTCTCAAGTGTCTGACTATTTCTCTTGTCCCTCATGCTGCCAGACTTTGACAGTTCTCCTACACTATTGGTTGATTGATGATGTCAGCTTGGAGCAGACAGTACCACCAGCAGCCAATTTTTTTTCAAAATGTTTCTCCTTTGATTTTTAAAAATCCCTTCTGAATGCTTCAAAAGGAAGTCACCCTGAAGGGCACCTCCAGCCTGGGTCCTCAGCGTGCTCTGTGGCCGACTGCTTGGACAATGTGGAAGTGGTGAGTCACTTATTATGTCCTAAGTGTCGGTTGCACAGACTTTAAGTTTCCCAACAACTTCAGATTCCATTGTTCTGTAATTCAGCCAAAGAATGGTCAATGTTCAAAGCTCACAAGCTGAATATTGGATTCTTAGCCTCTAATGTGGGGTGCAATGTCTGTGCTCTCAACCATTCTGTTTTGTGCCAAATAAGGTCAATGTTTTCTCCTTGTAAAATACAGTGTGATGTGTAAGTGTGAAGTATTGCAAAATCCGAATATTTATGCCACAAAAACTCATGTGGCACAGTTTTATAATCTAATCATGCTTAAGCACTGTGTGTCAATAACTGCCCCTTGGTGGACCTGAAGTAATTTGGAAATGACAGTAATTCTTACCCAGCCTCTGGGAGACAAATTTTTTACAAATAGGAAAAAAAGATCTAGAGATGTAATGGGAGCAAGGAAAGGGGGACATAAAATGAGTTAAGATGTGTCATGTATGTGTGCCAACTACCCACTATGAAGGCATTCACTGTGTACTGTTGGTGGATATTAATAATAAAACAGAAAAGAATAAATAGCATCTAGTTGCTGGTCATTAGCACCTATAGGTCTAGCCCCAGAATATTAAGTCCTTTGAGAACTTTAAGGAATTTTAATGTTTTCCGGTACAGATCTGCACTATAAAAAAGGAGAAAACTGACACACAGAGAAATTTGAAAGATCACAGGTCCTAGACATCCTCAAACCAGCTCCAGATTGGAAAACTGAAGAGCAAAAGAAAATCTTGAGCTGTCCCAAGCTCTGCATCCTGTTAAATTAAATATAGCCTTGCCTGTTTGTAAATGCTAAAATTCATTCACTTACCTAAACATACATTTGTTATTTATTGAGAGTCTACTAAGTTCCAGGCACTGTTGTAGGCATTGGGGACACTCTGGGAACAGATATAATATCATCCAGCAATGATTTTTGATGATCTTTGCAACTTCTGTAAGGAAATTAACTTTGCCCCAAATAATCATTTCATTCTTAATACAAACAACAGCAAAATGCTCTTAGTAACAATAAATGTGTTAGTTTGTAGGAAGCATTTTCTCCACATAGGGCAAAACATCCTTTTATGAGATTCTTTTATCTAAGCTGGTGATATATATTTTAAAGAGGAAGAATGTAGTTCAACTCTCTAAGGAAAAAAAAATAAAAAGCATACTAAAAGAAAGACTTTTCATGTGTTTCTCAATGTTTCCCTCTGAAACACATACAGGTCTTCAAGGAGCTCTGGCGTACTCCAGGTTAGCGAGGCTACTTCTCATGTGGGCCAATGCCCTCCTGCCTTCTCACAGAACATTTGGCACCACAGTGTTATTGTATCTTTTCTCCTTTCTCTAGATTGATGAGATGATCTAATCTAAGGAAATATAAATGGTTGATTACAAATAAGTGGGATAGTGATATATGCCTGTAGTCTCAACATTAGGGAGGTTGAGGCAAGAGGATTACTAGAGTGTAGGAGTTTTAAGTCACCCTGGGAAATATAAATGACCCCCATACCTTAATTTAAGTATATAGACAAAATTATGGTTATACATTAATTCTAATGTAGGCTCCAACCAATTATCATGTGACCCTAAAATAATCAGTTTATCCTTCCATCTCTAAATTAGTGGTGTTATTTTTTTGCATAACAAAGCTGTATTTATTTATTTATTTATTATTTTAGGGAAGGGTCTACAGGCTGTTCAGGGTTTCCCTACTAGATTGGACTCATAGTGATCCACCTATTTACAGCCTCCCAAGAACTGGGAATACAGGCACTCACCCCTATGCCCAGTATCAATTGCCATCTCAGCACCCCCTGGGGAAAGGCTGGCACCGGCACTGCAGGCCCAGGTTCGAAACCCTGGCCCCTGTGCCTGTTTGCAGGTGCTTTAATCCTCTAAGCTATTTGGCCAGCCTGCAAAACAAAACTATAAAACAATGGAACAGTTTTACAGGACACTTCTTTTTTCCTATCAAAATCCAGTGGTCATTGTTTTAATGAGTGCTGTAGAAAAGCAATGTAAATTCTTCCCACTAAAATTGCCTACTTAACTAAGCAGAAGAATGCCAATTTGAAACTTGACACTGAATCTTAGCCACTGACATTAACCACATGGTTGGCCACTGTGGCCACAGAAGGGGCTTTTACTATTCTTTCAGCTGTCTGGCTGTATTGTATTTGTCCAGGGGCCCTTGGTGGCTCTTTGCAGCTATTGATGGAGAAAGTCACTGGCAGCCACAGTCATCAGGATAAACAAGGATGATACATGGTTCAGGCCCTGGAACAATTTGTTTATAAAAGGGATAAAAAATAACCTCCTGAGAAAGATTCCACCTTAAGAGGAGAGAGTTATACCTGTTAGGTTCAGCTCAGTAAAGTGTTAGAAAGCAGGACAACTTTTAATGTAGGATGTTGCTTGGCACTTGTCCCAGCAAGCTGACCTTGAAACCTAGAAAGGAAGACAACTACTGAAGTAAAACCGAAAGCACAATTTTCTCAGAAGCTCTTTAGAGTCATTGGAAACCCAGAGGATCTAAGAGTTAACAGTGAAGCCTTTCACTTGGGCAGGATTTGACCACATGGGGCTCCAGCACATTGTTTCCACCAAGGGCTTCAGCAGTAGTCAAAGCTGGGAGCTGCATCTTTTCCTGGCAGTACCCATCACTGGAGCTTCAGCAGCAGCCCGAGGCAGTGCCAGCCAAGCCTAGTGGTGCTAGACACTGTAACAAAGGATGACATTGGCTCAGACTTTCCTTGACAGGGACCTTCAGCAAGAGCAGGGACGAGGCTCTGTTCCAAAATCTCAGATGAGCTCAAGAGAGGAGAGGCTAGTGGGGCTGCTTGTTGCTGGCTGAAAGGATGTGTGAGTACATATAATTGATCCTTGGGGGCTCCTACAAATAAATTCTTGAAGGAGGTGGAGCCTTTGATAAGAATTAAAGGAGTTCCAGAGGTTTCACAGTTGGGGAGCAAGGCTCTGGAGATATTGTTCAGCCACTCTATTTTACTCTGAAGATGAAGTGACCTGAAAAATAAAGTCAGGCAATAGGACAGCACTTTGATGAAAACAAAGGGAGATCATGATTTCCACATTTCTCTTGCTTTGCCACTACCAGACATGAAAAAGGAAACCTTGATTTCTATACTGTCATGTTGGACTTGTGTATCATTTAGGTTATTTTGAAAGCATCTTGAAAAATCCTGTAGTTATAGCTATGTATTCTTTATTGATCAAGAAGATCTTGGTTTTCCCCATTTTCTTTCTAAATATAGACCCAGAACCTTCTTTTTCTTAGGGTGCTAGTTAAAAAAACTCTTGCAATAATAATTTTTTTCAATGCCATATTAAGATGTAAAACTTGTCTCTGCCTGTTGCCATTCTTATAACCCAGAAACATTTTTCTCAAGGACTTGGTAGACCGCTCATTGATATATAAACATGAAGAAAGAGTATCACACCCTCAGGTGTTAAGGCGTGTGTTGAGATGTTTCCTCAAAGCCTCATGTGGTCATAGGTGGGACTTTTTCGGAGGTGGCTGGATCCAGAGTGTGTGACACTGGAATTGATTCATGGTTCAATGCTAGGATCAATAGCATTAGAATAAAGTGTATGAGTGCCTTTCACTTCCTCCAAGCAGCCTGGATAAGATATAAGGGGTAGAGAGACCTGTGGATTTCCCTTGCTTACTTTTGCTGTTTTCTGCCTGCAGGGAACTGCTTTTCCTCTTCAATGCCTTTCTTCCATGCTATCCTGCCTTGGAGCCAGCTGATTATAGACTTAAACACCTATAAATAGCCAGGTAAACTTTTCCCCTTCAACTTTGAGTGTCAGATATATTTTGTCTCAGCAGTGAAAGAAAAGTAACTAAGTCACCAGGTCTTCCATACACAGTAGTTACCTGACACAAATGGCCCACTCACATCAGTTGACTTTCTTTCTAATATCTTCTTTTCCCCTGGCATCACCACTACTTAACTGTACTCCTGTCTTCTATTTTAGAGGGTTAAATTGAACATCATTCAACTGCTGCAAATATCTTGAATGAAGCTTTCATTGCCTATTTGATTCCACCTAGTGCATTTTTCTTGGGTATCATCTATAGTCCAAGCCTATTCCTGTTGCTTAGACTAATTGTGGCTTCATATAAAAGGAGTTCTACTTGGCTTTAGATCCACTTTTCTTCTCTTCTGGCCATGATATAAACAAGCCTCCACCTAGTTTGTGAACTCAAACTTGTTCTTCAAACTTATTCTATTAGACTGCATTGAATGATACCACTTTCTTAGGCTAAAACTGGCCATCATGGTAGGATGCCTTCACACATCAGCCTCTTGGATCTCCCCACTCCTGCACACTAGCAGCTGGGTCACTCCTTCCCTAATTTCTCTTCTTTTTACTCAGTGAATAAGTCTTACTTTTGGTCCCTGCTCCTGTCCACCTGAAGTATCATGTTCAATTTAATGATACTCTTTGCACTGACTTCTGAGGTCTTTGGAAAAGTACATCCCTTGGTTTCCAGAGTGGACTTAAAAAGATGCATTACAAGAATCAGTTTTCATAATCTTTGTAACATCCAGGGGAGTAGACACACTTGTTCCCTCATTGTGTAGGTGAAGAAATTGAGGCCTAAAGAAGTGATTAACCTGTCCTAAGACAAGGGCATAATGCTTGACAAGAGTCTCAATTGCCATCTCAGCATGTCTCCTGGGGGCGGGGCAGGCACTGGTTATAAATGTTATAAGGAAAATCATCCCATCTTTACTGACCAATATAAAATATAATTTAACAATTTGATCATATATATTTTGAAATTCAGTATGATGGAATATTACTGTATATCATACCATTTTACCAGGAGCCACAAAACAAAAATCCAAGTTTTAATGAGTTTTTTAGTAAATATTTGGGAAACTTAGATTTTGTCTTCTTTATGCACTTTGTTCCTTAAGAGGCATTTTCCTGAGCATCTGCTTATCTCACACTGTCACATGCTTTTCTTCCCACACAGTTTACTCACACTGCATTGTGCCTTCCTGTTAAATATTCTTGTTTCATAAGAACTATTTTCTAGGACGCTACTGTCACGTCAATCATATTTAAAATTCTAAGATGAGATCTGACATAGCCAATTAGTATTTTTGTTGTTGTTTCTGTAAATCTGAGCTGTGTGGAATGGTAAGGGAATGCATACCTAATGTTTGTAGAGATTTTCAGTTTCCATGCGTGGGAAGGCCCCACACTTTGCAAAAGCAAGCCAGGAAGCAGTCAGAAATCTAGCCATTGGGTGGAGTGCTCAGGACACAGCATTCTGCTTGTCCAGATACCATGAGGTCAAGGTACATACAGGTCACCTCCCTCTCATCACAGTTAACTAGAAACCCCTTGTTGACTAACTTACTTTGATGTGGTGGTAACCCTGGCTTAGATCACCTTCATAAAGGTGCATTAGTTTCCTGATGCTGCTGTGATGAACTAGCGCTGGAGGTCAGAATTCTAAAATCAGTTTTATTCTGCTGAATTCAAGTGTCAGCAGGTCTGCATTTCTTCCGGAGCGTCTGTCTTTTTGCTTTTTCTAGTTTTTGGAGGCCACCCGCATTATTTGGTTGGTAGTTTCTATGAAGCCAGAAAAATTGCATTTTTCGTGTTCTAATTTCCACTTTTGTCCCTACTTTTTCTTTTTTTTCTCTCTCTGTCTCCCTTCTCACCTTCTTATTTTGGGCCTTTGATTATCATTCTCACCCAGATGATCAGGGAATCTTCTCAGCTCAAGATTCTTCATTACATCTAGCAAGTTTCTTTCATTATATAAAGCAAAATATTCACATGGACTTCAGGGGGAGCTACTTTCAGCTTACCACATATATAGTTTCTTTTCCCATTGTGATAACAAGACTGATAAAAAGACATTTTTCTATTTTGTATTATTCTCTCTCTCTCTCTCTCTCTCTCTCTCTCTCTCTTTCTCTTCATTAGCTCTTACTCTAATAGGATAAACTAGAGGACATTGTAAGGATGAGATGGAATGACAAACTATGAAGTGAAGTTACCAGCTGTAATTTTACAACTGATATCAAAGAACCAGAAAGGTCAGTCTCTGCTTTGCATGTAATAGATCTGAATTTTACTGGCATGAAAATATACATCATTCCCATTCTTCGTCCCTCAAGAAAATTGTCTGAAGTAAAGATGATTCAAAGTTATGCTTAATTGTGGTAATTTTTAATCACATGTCCCATCATGCATAACTATATCTGTTAATCTGAGCAATAGATTTGATGATAAAAATACATATTATATCAATCACTGTTAATAAAAATGAAGTTATGCTTAGTATTTCCTGAAATTTAATAATAATAACTTTAATTACTTTGAAATGTCTTGCTCTGTATTATTTAAGAAATCCTAAAACCATTGGCTTCCCCATAATAATAATAAAGATTTCTTGGTCTATATGTTTTAAGTAATCCTAAAACTATTGACTACCTCACAATAGTAATAAGAAGTATGTACCATGTTAATTTTATATTATATAGACTAAGTTTATGTTCTTTTTTATTAAATATTGGTCTCTGCTACACTCAAAGCTTTGATTTTAACATTTTTATGTAGAGACAACCAATGATTTTGAAAAACTAACACACCAGCCTCACCTGACTGCATGTAGGTGATTATTTGTTTCAGTTGTCTCCTAGAAACAAATTCAGCATAAGGTCAATGTATTTAGAACAACTTTGGTCACCTGGAACTTTAGAATCTGAAAAAAGAGCTGTTCCTGTCAGTACTAATGAGAAGATGAAAAATAGGATGCTCGCAAGGACTTTACTGATATACATTTTTAAATCCCTCATGTCAAAAGAAACCTCTTCTGCCTTTAATATAAACAAGGGATAAAATTAAATGCAAAAGAGTCTGCTAATGCAAGATTGAGATTCTCAGAGGAACATCAATTTTCCTACATTTCATACATTCTGAATATTAAGGAATCACATTTAGGAGACTAGCTGGTTCTGAAATACACGATATTTGAAATATAATGGGTACAAATGGAAGGAATCACAGCCAGCTTGACATTTTCAGTATGTATGTCCACCACAGAGTAATTCTTTTTTAATTATTCAGGGCCTAATCAATGAGAGTTAATGCAATTCTTGCCTTTGGTTTTCCCCTTCCTTTTTGTAGCTCCTTCCACTAAAGGACTTTCAACCCAGGGAGAAGAAGTAAATAAGAACAGGCAATTTTGTTTCCAATTCATTGCTTCACTGGTGGCTTGGGAAGTGTGGATGCAAGGTCAGAATGAAGGCGTCATCAATCAGTAAGTATCGCCTGCACCTTATCCCTTAAGTGGGTTGCCATGAAAGAATGGGGTCCTTATATTTTTGCTATTCAATGATTCCTTTTTATTCTCAGTATACAAATAATCAGTAAAGATGATGTTCTTTAAAACCATTGAATTTTCAAAACAATTATATCCATTTCTTTCCCCAAAGAAAGGCTCTACAAACAGAAAATAAGATAGAGATAAATTCAGTGGGCAAATTTGTGCAAGTGGATATCATATGAAATAATCCATGCATTCTGACTTTACAGCCCTTCCTAGATTTTAAAGAAAAGTACAGAGAATTTGTAGGAAATAAGTTATTGAATAACAGTAGCAATGCTTTGTATTTATACAGCTCCTCTTCTTCAGGGAATTCAGGGTACTTTATAAACAGTACCTCATTAATCTTCACAATTTCCCTATATGGAAGGAGGTTTCAGCTATCATTAGTCACATCTTTATCAACAAAGAAACAGTTGCCTGCAGAGTGGCTAAGAACTTGTCCAAGGTCACTGAAGGAGTGAGTGGCAAAGCCAGGAATAAAGCCCAGGGTTTTGACCTTCCAGTTTAGTATTCTCTTCAGGAAGCCACGCTGAAGGAAGAACAGCTTCTAACATGCATATTCATAAATATCCCAAGAAACATCTACCATTTTTCAATATTTTCATGAGCCAAAATTTTATGCTAATTGGTAATGATTTGATATAAAAGCCACTGGTAAGCCCTTATGGGGAAAGACTTAAATTGTATTAAAAGAACACATGGATCTCAGTTTCTCAGCCTCATTAATCATCCACATTACTAGCAGTTATATGCACACAGCTTGATAGATTAACCTGGTTAAAGGAAATCTGCAACATGGACAGTGGACATAGAATGTGAAGATCCTATGTGGGATTAGTAATGATCAATCCCGCCAGAACTAGGTAGTCATTATACATTAAGATAGAGTGCCACTTGTTGGTTGGACCAGTTTGTTTATTATACGTGAGGCATGTGTTAGAAGCTGAGTAGCTATCCTCAGATAGCTTCTGTCCTAGTGGCAACACATAGATACAGAGCACATCACATCACCAGAAAGGTAGATCCATGGCTAATTGCCTGAGGTCCTTAGGCAGGACCACACAAAATTCCAATTCCACAAGCCCTAGATGAACCAGTGGCATTCAATTCCCACAGAACATCTCCTTTCCGTGACCTCTGTTCTACCTCTCTTTGAATGGCAGGCACATTCCAACCTTCAGCTATCAGCTTAACTGCACCTATTAGTGAGACTCTTGACATTTCTCAGTGGGGTGACCCTTGATTTTATCCATCGTGGAACCGTTTTTGTTGCTTCTACAGCTTTCATCTCGGGGGATATAACTGTGCTGTTTGTTAACTGGTTTACAATCTGTCTCCCTCCCCAAAGTGTAAGATCCCACAGAATAGAAATGAAGAGAGCTGAATGGATGACACCACCTACCTTCTGTTTCTCATTTTCCTCAGATCTGCCATTTAGGACTGTAGTGAGAATTAAATGTAGGAACATACACCAAATTGTTTACCACAAGGGTAAGCACATACATTCAATAATTGGTAACATAAAAGTGGCGTTTAATGTCTACACATGTAACAACTTGAAAAATATTTATTATTTTTTCAAATATAAATTTTTGTAAACTAATAGGAGAGGAGTTGCAAGAGGGGAAATGATTAGTATAAACTTGTTTCATATGGGCATAATTGTGGAAAGAGAAGGTCAAAACTTAAAGGGAACATAGGATGAGAGAGAGACAGAGAGAGAGAGGCAGAGAGAGAGAGAGAGAGAGATTTACTTATGTGTTGAGAAACAGAAGAATTTAGATCAAGAGGGTAAGAACTATGGTAGAATGTGGTACCAGAGGAGCATTAGAAGATGATACAGTGGCAACCTCTTTTTATATTGAGGGGATATGTTATAAGATTCCCAAAAGATGGCTGAAACCATGTATGTCCAAGACATTATATATATATTTGCCTATACATAAGTATCTGCTATTAAACTTAAGTTTATCATAATAAGATTACTAGTAAATCATAATAAAAATAGCTATAATGATACCCCTTGATAAAGTTATGTGAATGTTGTCTCTGTTTTTGTACAAGACTTATTCTTACACTGTTCCCACCTTTATTGCAAGGATGTGAGGTAATGCAATACCTACATAATGAGATGAAGTGCAATGAATGATGTGAGCATTGTGTCATAGTGTCAGGATACTATGCCAGGGTTACTTGAACAGAAGCCCTATGATGTTACAAAAGTACATCTGACAACCCAGACAGTTAATAAGCGACTACAGTGAGGTGATATATATAGGCTATACCCACAGGACAAAGGGCTGATTCATTTCCCACATGGAATGGAATGAGATTTCATCATGTTATTCAGGATAATATGCAGTTAAAACTGATAAAATCATTGATTTCAGAAACTTTCCACTTAATCACTTAGAGTATTTTTGACTGGTGATAATTAAAATCATGGAAAGCAAAACTACTGATGAGATGTCACTAATGTAATGAGTCCATACAGAGAAGTAAATATCACGCCATAGAACTGGGAACATTTTCCTGACACAGGAGTATAAAGGCTAGATATTATTTTATAGTAAACATTTGGTGAGCACTCAGTGAGTATTCCAGCACTAGATCACAGAGTTGTGTATTCCTAGGAGTTTACTGGTCTTCTCAGGAGCAGAAGCAGCCTTAATGTTAGAAGAGTAGATGAATGATTAGCTTGACTTAAGATTGTACAATTGTTGCTGGAAGCAAAGGGATAAAGGATTGATGGTGTAAATAGGATAAGTAAACATGTGAAGGTAGAAAGACTTACATTGCTTAGAGAGAAAGAAAGAGAAGGCAAGAATTGGAAAACAATCCAATCAGAGCAAGAATAAGGAGTCTAGGAAAACAAAACACTCAAGTTAACAATTTTAGAAAAATATGAAACAAAATAATAGGAAGACCCAGGGGAAATTGTTGACGTTAGATTAGGATAGAGATCTCAAAATAATACAAGGGAAGGTGACCCAGAGAAAACAGATTAAAGTCAAGGTTTTCTTAGTACATATGAATAAGTTCTTTGTAGGAAAAGTCTGATTTTCTAGTGGAAGGCTGTGCCACAACTCTGTGATATACCTGAATGTACACTGGAATCCCACAAAGAGGCTATCTGCTTCTCCTCGGTTGAGTTTGATAACGTTAAATAACTATAAAGAAGCCCTTTGTCTTTATCTCTGACACTGGTTGGCATTCTCTTAAAGCAATCCACAATTTCTGCCAGAATATGTTCAGGAAATATGAGCTGCTGCAGCTTGTGACCCCTTTAGATAACCACAAACTGAATCATGGAATACAGTTCAGCTGAGTAATAAAACATAATCAGATTGGCAGGCGGCATTAGACAGGGCCACATTCATACAGATCTTCTTTTAACCCAGTTTAACAAGTTGCTCTCCAGAAGTTATTTATTCCACCTGTCAACATTCCTATTGTGGAAATGACAGCCATCAAATCTCTTTTAGACCCTAATTGTATTCTTTCCTCTTCTGCCTCAGGTAGTAGAAAGCCTCATATAAGCAATATTCTTTTAGTCAGCTAAGTGATTTGTTTGACATTGATCATTTGCTTGAAAGAATAACTATCAGCTTAAAAAAATAAATATAATATCCCTACCATTAGCCGTGTAGTAAATTCAAAATAAATATCTGCAACCAAAACAACATTGAAATCTTACGAGGCTGGATTAGTGTAAGTCGCTGCCTCCCAGCAGCAATCTGCCTTCCCATTCCAACGTGCATAACAAAACTGCAAGTCTTAGCTGAAGCTTCCTTACAGTTGATGTGCAGAGTGAACTTCGCATTTCATTTTCAGCCTCATTTGTAGCAGGGATTTGGGTTGAGAAGGCCAAATAAGGGCACTGGTTTGAGAGAAATGACTCCCAACAGTAGATTCTCATACTATTGAATAGCAACAAGACAAGAAATTACAAAATGCATTCACAGGTTTTATTGCTCAAGCTAATAAGAATCTGGACATACATAATTGGGCTCTATGGCCTGAACTCCTAAGCATTTAGGACTACACACAGAACATCAAGGAAAGTATGTTGTTCAGGAGTTCTCATCCTACAACAGAGAACTTGGAGTAACCATGTTCCTGAAATTAAAAATAATTTAAAAATAAACAAACACTTTTCAGTGTTTCTTCAAAGTTCTAGATTGTTTTTGGAATGACCACGATTCCCAGTATTCTTTTTCCTTTCTTTCTTTTTTTTAGTTTAAAGACAATTGAAAATAAAACAATTAAAAGTGTTAACAAAATTTCAAAACAAGTTTTTAGGAAAGGTTTTTTGTTTATGGCTCAGGATGAAAGATGTTAGGAAATCTACAATGTTCTTATACTACATATTGTTATCCTCAAAGTAGCATTAACTGTTCCTTTCAATAAACTAATAGAAATTAGCAGTACGATTATCTTAGCTAGTGTGTGTGTATGTTTTTCTCTTCTTTCTTTTTCTCCTTTCTCCTACACCAGCTGTTCTTTCCTTTTGAGCAGTTTCATTCAATTTCACAGTATCTATTTCACCTTTCAGACTTTATTTACTCTTTCAGTGTCTTACTCTCAGGAGACAATACGATGTTTACACATGCATATTCCCATAATTTCTGATGTAACAAAGATACATAGTAGGAAAGCCTAAAAAATTTCTTTAAACCTATAAATGCATAGAAATCTAAATTAAATTCTAGAGTAGGCAAGTATTTCACTAGTCATCAGGAACAACTAATTGCTTAAATTACTAGGACATTTGCAGAAACTCAGGATATGAGGAGAGAAAGAAATATGCTTGCTGTTTGCAGAAGAAAACTAACTCAGAGAAAGGACAAACAAGCCAGATGTGTAATAACATCCCAGGGCCTGGCACAGCAGACTGGAATAAGGTGAGCTCTCAAGGGTGGGCTTAGTTTTATTCATTTACCAATTTTCTCTTAAATATGTAGCACTGTGAGAAACTGAAAAGTTATTGGAAGAAGCAAAGAAGTCCTGAGAGAGAAAAGTAGAAAAAGAGAAGTTCTAATTTTGCTATACTTTGACCCAAAAGTCTTGTTGGAGGGAAAAGGTAGATCTTGTTCTTCTACATTTGAAATGAGAAGTGACCTAGTGGAAGCAGCTCAACCTACTAGCTCAGGGATAGATGATACCGTTAGGTGACGCTATATTAATAGCTCAGCATCTTTTGACTTTTCAAAAGAGAAAAAAATGGTTAGTATACAATAAAAATTATATGACATTGAAAGAAGAAGAAATAAATGACATGCTAATCAAGAAAAAAAAGCAAAACTGTGGGTTATCACGAATGATGAGAGTTAGCTTAATGCTGCTAACAATATACTATGAACTAGAAAAAAGTTGAAAAGAAGTGTGAAACTTTTAGTTATTACAACGAAGATATGGAAACTTACCTTTTACAATCAAAATTTAAATTAAAGTACAATGTTGGAAAAATGAATTTGTTGAACAAGTTAAGACATGATAAACAGCATTTGTGGACAGTTAAACATTATCTGAAGCTGGGGGACAAGAGATGTTTGTAACAACTTCAGTTTTATATATACATAATTTCAGTTCAAGAAAAAGGACACAGAAAGAGTAGGGCAAAAACAAAATTAGAAAATGTAGCTCCCTCCCTTTTAACAAGAAGTAGTATAGTCTACTTAATCCTGAGTTGTGAGGAATTTAAACTACAATAAACTTCCTCTGTCACTGGGAATGCAATCCACTGCCTCCTAAAGATTTTGAAGAAATTGTAACACAAAATAAACAATTGTTTTTAAGATCCCAGTTTATTGTAAATACTATGCAAAGCGAATTGGGCTAGGGAGCATGAGTTCCAACTGATCATTTTTCTTTTTTTTTTTCTTTTTTATAACACAGAGAAATGTGTGGCTGGATTCCATTAACCAATTAAGCAATTCAGGAGCATTGCTGACTTGATAAGAAATTTTAAATTGACAATCCGGTTGTGTCCCCTGCCGAGAATCTAGAAGCTACTCTCCTATCCTCATTTCCAAAAAAAATTTCCTAACTTTAAAATAAATAAAAGTTAATAAGCAAGGATTTTCCAAAACTGTTGAAACAATTAATGAAAGCCAAGATAATAAGTAATGACAAGTAAGATGAGCACAACGATCACACAGCTAGGCCTGTCATAATCAAAGAGCTAAACACCAAAGGTAAAAAAAAACTTGTAGAGCAACAACAACAACAAAAGTATACACTAAATTCAGAGAACAATAAGATTGACAGCAGACTTCTTGCAACACCTATAGAAGCAGTAAGAGTATAGCCTTTTTTCAGTCACTGGAAAGAAAAAAAAATTACCCTGTCAATAAAGAATTATATGAATGGAGAAAACACACTTCCAAACTAAAACCAAATAAAAGATATATTGGAGTCAAAAAGGAAAAAAAAAGCTGAGATAATTCATCACCCATAGAATGACACTACGTAAAAAATATTTAGATGGACATGGAAGAAAGGAGGACAAAAAAAAAGAAGTGAGTGAATAAGAGAGGTCTCTTATGTTCTAATTTCTAACATGTTTATATTATGAAGTTTTACTTATAACCAGATGTAAAAGATAGGTCAATTATATTGTAAAGATGTTGCTTTAAGGTGATGTGAAATATCCAACTATAAAATTATTACATTGTCAAGTTGGACAATACTAATTAAAGGTAAACTTTTTTTTTTGTATTTTTAGGGAAGGGTCTACATAATATTCATGGACTCACTACTAGATCAGCTTCATAGTGATCCACCTGTTTACAGTCTCTGAAGAGCTGAGATTACAGGTGTGTGCCACCATGCCCAGTCTGAACTGCAATCTCAGTATGCCCCGAGGGCGGGGCTGGCATGGCAGGCCCCTGAGCCTGCTTGCAGGCATTTTAATCCACTGAACTATCAGGCCGGCTCAAAAGGTAAACTTTGACAAGATAAACATGTGTGTGGTAGTCCATAATCACTAAAACTACAAACACAAACAGCAACGAAGGAAATTAAATGGAAAACTGTGAAAGAAACTTGTTTCTCGATCTCGATTTTTTGTTTCTTATTTATTCTTCAGTTTCTCTGAGGTTTTCAACTTGTGAATATCTTCATGAGTTCAAGAATTTTTAAGCAATTATTTCTTCTAGTGCTTCTCTGTCTCACTTTATACTCTTTCTAATATTCCAGTTCTATGTTTTAAAATCTGTTTTGTTTTGTTTAGTTTTTTCCCTCATGTTTTAGAAGTTTCCTATTAAGCTCTTTTCAGGTTACTCCTCCTCTCTCTCCCATCCTTTAGTGCAATTTAGAGTAATCCTGGCACATTGCTTTGGTTTGAGTCTGGCAGGCCTTAGCTTTAGACTGAGGTCTTGTTTAGTCTCATCTCTTAGTCTTCAGAAACTACTGCAATTACTTCTTTCCCTTGCAGAATGTAAACTCAGCTTTTCAGTTCATCCCCTTTACAGCTTCAAAATATGGCAAATTTCTAAGGAAATGAAACTCATAAACATGTGTTTATGTCAAGCTTTGTTATCTGTAGAGAGCGTTCTTAGCTATGAGCTGCTGCCTTTACATTTCTTTGCTGCTCCTCAGTGTACTGCACAGCTCTGTTTTTCTGCTACTGTAACAGAATACTCAGGACTGATCATTTATAGGGCCGGCCAAATAGCTCAGTGGATTAAAGTGACTGCAAGCAGGCACAGGGGCCAGGGGTTCAATCCCCAGGCCTGTCTGTGCTGGCCCCGCCCCCAGGATGTGCTGAGATGGTCATTGAGACTGGGAGTGGTGGTGTGCACCTGTAATCCCAGCTCTTGGGAAGTTGTAAACAGGCGGATCACTATGAATCCTATCTAGTAGTGAGACCCTGAACACACTGTAGACCTTTCTCTAAAATACAGGAAAACAAAAAAATGACTGATCATTTATAGAAGAGGAAATTGTATTTTAGCCCATAGTTCTGCAGGCTGAGAATAGAATGGTTACAATTGATGCTTCCTCAATGGCAGAGACCAGAAGGACACACAAGTACATGTGGAAAGCTGAGGCACAGCGTGCAAACTCACTTTGCCATGAAACTCCTCCCTGCTGTAACCAATCAGGGTTCTCAAGAGCAAGAAATCTCCCAGGTAAGAAAGTCATTGACCCCATTAACCCAATTATGAGAGCTCTTCCTCCATAATCCAATCCTTCCCTCTAGGTCCCACTCCAAACAGTACCATACCATAGTGGGGACAAAGATGCAGTATGAGTTTTGGAGGAAACAAAACATATTCAAACCTCAGTACTAAATTACCATAAGTACTTTCTCATCTGTTCCTACCTATCTCCTAAATTTAGTTATTTTCTTTTTGCATGTAGCCTAGTGGATTCATATCACTTTAGAAAAGACTAGGAAGTATTTTTCATAGTACACCCTTATATGAAAGATTATTTTATGAGAGTCTGTGAGCTTACCCCCTTTTAAGGAGTCTGCATTTGTAAATTGAACCAGGTCTAGGAATAGGATAAACTAAGATTGTGATAATTTTTTTTCATTAAATATATTAGTTTTATGTTACACACATAGTTGCTTGCATATGCAATTTTTATTGATTTTAATATCTACAAATCCTGATTTTTTAAAATCTATAACTAGAGACATATGTATTTTGAACAATTCTCAAAAGATGATTGTACCTTTTCTCTTGCTTATTGAATGACCCCGAGTTTCTTTCTTTAAAATCTGCCTCTAGGCTGACATGCTCCAAAGAGATCCTATACCATTCAATCTGCAAACCCTTCAACCAGGATTCATGGTCCAGAAAGACAGGCTTAGATAGTTATTCTTAAATTCTATTGCTTCTTGCACCAAGGCATTCCACAGGGACATTGTGAGGTATGTGTGAAAAAATGGAGAACTCAAAAAATAAGATACAGTTGCAATTCTGGGATAAACCCTATTTGATCATATTGGATGATTATATAATACAGTTGGATTTCAGCTTCTTGTGTTATTTAGGATTTCAACAGCTACTCTCATAAATGGGATTAGTATAGTTTTTTTTTTTCTGTGCTTGGTTGGGTTATGAATAGATCTATCATCCTTTTGCATTCTGTTTCTTAAAACTATAAGTGTAATTTGAATGAAATCATTCATTATACTTCTAGGAGGACTATTTTAGAGGAGGAAATTCTTTAACAAATTTTAAATTTTATTCAAATTTTCTCTTTCTTGAATAAAATTTTGGTCATCTTATTCATTTCTACAAAACTAATCTATCAAGATCTTTGAATATATGAAACTCATAAGTATGATTTTAATTCCTTCTACATTTGAACTCTCAATCTGTTACCATTACTGTGTTTTAGATTTTCTATAGGTGTAGCAGTTTTTAAGATATAGCCTCTACATTTATTTCAGAATAATTGCTTGTTCTAGTTTGACAGCTACATTTGTATTTTATTTTCTCATAATGGTGGCTCTATGTCTTATTTCTCCATTAGTTCCTTTATGTTTAATAATAAAAATATTTAAATACATTTTCTCGGGCCAGTGAGATAGCTCAGTGGACTACAGCACCTGCTTAAGGCAAGCTTAACCAAGCTCCAGGACCGCAATTCAATTCCCAGCATGATGTGCCGTGCCAGCCCCACCTCCAGGGAGGACTGAGCCAGCCAGAATGTGGATGTAGTGGTATAGGCCAGTGATCTCAGGGAGGCCGAAAGCAAGAGGATCGCCATGAGTCTGAGCTGCATAGTGAGACCCTGTAACAATCAAATACAGTTTAAAAAACTGACAATAATAAAAATAAATTAATTAATAAATAAATTTTCTTGAGTATAGTTTAGAAATGTTCTATAAAATTTTAAAACATGTTTGGAGCAAACATATTATTTGGAGATGTACTGTTAACATACATATCTCTTTTCACTTATGACCAAAGTTTATTTCTCTTTTCTGTGTATTAATACTTAAAATTAGTGGTTCCTCAGTTTTAGGAAAGGCTCCTTTTCATATTATATTGTGTGTAATTCATTGTGAATTATAAAAGTGCACAAACCCACTTTCTGTGAATGGTGCTTTCAAGTATTTCATTTTAAAAATAGTGTGCAATGAACAAATTTTCTTATCAGACATTGTATTTTTGTAAACATATCCTTGGGATAGAGTTCAAAAGGTAGTGATACTGTTCAAATGAAAATATTTTATGTCTATCACCCACAAGCTTGACTAAAGAACACATTGCCAAACTTTCAGATTTTCAGATTTAGTTTGGTAAAAGGTATTTTTCACTGTAGTTGCTTTTCTAGACATCAGTAGGGTTTAAAAATGCACTGTGA
>NDGN011529334.1:1246-23320 GCA_002564285.1 Tympanoctomys barrerae
AAGAAGAAGAAGAAGAAGAAGAAGAAGAAGAAGAAGAAGAAGAAGGAGAAGAAGAAAGAAGAAAAAGAATAAAATTACTTCTCAAACAACAAAACAAGCAAAAACCCTACTTAAGCCAAAGGCATCATGAATAGAAATAATTCAGCAGAGGCAATATACTACGTCAGTTTAAACTATGGGATATCACAAATTTATATAATCAAAAGAGCATTGTAGTACGATATAAACATCTGAAGAGAACAGAGAGCTTAAAAGGAAATACACACTTAAATCTACCGGATTTGGGGCTGGGGAGACAGCTTGATGGCATTAGTGTCTCCCTGGCAAGTGCAAGGGCCTGAACTCAGGAACCAGTCTTGGTGGCACACACCTATAATCCTAGCACCGCAGAGGCTGACACAGGAGGATCATTGAATCAGAACTGCATAGAGAAACCCTGAATTAAAAAAATGAAAAAAAAAATTAAATCATTGAAAAGGTACCTCACTTCAAATGAAATTGCTAATACACACAAAGAAAAACAGGAATTTTTTTTTAATGAATGGTGCTGGATACATTGTATATGCATGAAGAAAAGTGGAAATAGGTCAAGTCTCTTATCAGTTACAAATTTCACGTCAAAATTGATTAAAGACTTAAATTGAAGACAGGAAACTCTTAGTAAAAATAAGAAAAAAATACCTCAGGACATCAGGATTGTAACTATTATCAAGACAAGAGTCCTGAAGTATCACAAACAAAAAGAAAAGAGAAGAAGAGAAATATGTCTGCATGAAAAGTTTCCACACACTAAAGGAAAAAAATCCATAGAATGAACAGACAATTCACAGAATGAGATAATATTTTTGAATCATACATCACTCAAGTGTGTAACCCCTAAAATATATAAGGAACTTCAAATACTCAATAGCAATAGTAAAAATCTAATTCAATATAAAAGAACTATAAAGCTCAAAATGTATTTCGCAAAAGAAGACATAAAAATATGCATCGGGTACATTCCTAATCATCAAACAAATGCAAGTAAAACAACAATGAGATACCATTTTACTTCAATTAAGAAGGCTATTAGTAAAATGAGCAATATAACAAGAGCTGCTGTAAGATGTAAAGAAGTGAGAACCCCTATATATTGCTAGTGAGGATATAAAGTAGTAAAGCTATTATGAAAAAGTGTGAAAGATATTAAAAATATAAATAGTAGCACTATAGGATCAAACATCCAAAGGAAAGGCAATTGTTATGTAGAAGGGACATGGACTTTCAAGGAGAGCTGTTATTCAAATTCTTAAATAAAAGAATTGGGATTTAGAAAAGTTAATGCTTGTTTGAAATGAAATGATTATTTGCCCATCTGGGCAATAATATTATCATTCGGATAGCAGCTCCATTGTTTTCCTTTTATGTTATCCTTTCTTTCATGTTGCTGAAATACCAATTTATACACAGTGATATATATTGAAATAGAGCCCTGTAAAACAACTCCCAGGAGCTAGGGAGAAGGCTCAGTGGAATAAGCGCTTCCCTGGCAAGCGCAAGGGCCCGGGTTCAATCCCCAGTTCCATTAGAAAAAAAAACAAAAAACAAAAAAAAAAAATCTCCCAGACATTGAAATTTTCTCTGGTTGCTATGCATAATCATAGTGTTACTTCAACATATAAGTATCCTAAATAACTATAATTTGACATTATACAATGATTATCTACTTGCTAATGTGAGAAAATGCTAGCCTTTTGAATTCTAAGTGACTCATGCCCCTAACCCTACACCTTTAAGAAAGACGAGGAAATATTTATATTTCATGATGCATGATTAAGTGAGCTCTGAAAAAGTTTTTCAAATAGTTTAGCACATTATAAAGCGCTTGTAAAATGGTTGGTAACTGCAAAATAAAGTCAAGACTGGCGAGAACAATGTCATTGTTGGAGATGAGTTCAATACAATAAAACGTCATGCTTCCCAACTGAACAGAAATGGGCTATTGTTCAGTGGCCCATGATATGCTCATGTTCATTATTTTTGCATTTTCTACATTTTTAATGAATGCGTAATGAGAAAAAAATTGAAGGTATATATATATATATATATATATATATGCTACACTGAAAATTCGCTGTAGTAGTTTATTTCATCATACGTTCGACATTATTTATACGAAAAAGTATAAAATATTTTCTTGAAAATAATAATGAGGTTATTTAGGATGTATGAAGTCTACTTAGGCAATATGTTTTTTGAATTGGGATAATGGAGAGGGAAAAAATAACCCATATATTATTTAAACCTTTACTAGATTAATTGTTTATCAGCTGTAACAAACTGTTTCACGACACAAGTTTTTTCTCTTTTACCTTCATCTAGTATTATAGCTCATGAGTATACGCACACACAACAAGGAGAGTACAGTGATGTGTTTCCCTCACTTCTAACTTTTCCGTTTATCTACCTAACCTGGTTATTGTCCTTTCATACTGATACTTTGCAGAAAACCTTTATTTGTTTATAAATATTCATTTTATCCTTATTTAAATATAAATTAAATATCATACTTATGCTTGATATTGCTATCATTAAAGAGTTATGGCATAACATGTGAAATAGATACTTGTGATAGGTGACAAAAACAGGAGTGTCATTTTTTTCTTAAATGTGAGGTCACTAACAGATTGTAAAAATAAACTAAAAAAAGAAAACCTAATTCTTTAAAATTGTCAAAATATTTAACAGTTCACTAAGCTATTCACTTAATTTACTTCCTCATGTAATTATATATATATAATTTCATATATATCCTTTCATATATATATATATATCATTTCATATATATGTATACATGAAAACATGAACTTAAATCAATAAGATGTGGAATCACGAAAGAACAGACAGAAATGAAGCAACAGAGATCAAAGAAAATAAATTATTAGAAAAAGATGCTTATAATTTAATTGGAGGCATAATTAGAAAATTAAAAACTAAACCACTCTTATAATAAGATAAAAATCAGGGTATAATAAAATTAAGGAAGAGATATTGAGAAGAGACCACAGAAATGATTTATAAATAATAATATGCATGTTTGAAGTAGATGAGTTAGAAGTACTTAAGGTAGCTTAGGTAGTTTAATCAAGTGTACCTAAAGGAAAGATCTGCCCAGCCTGTATTAGAGAAGTCCTTGCATGGGGGAAAACTACCATTTACACAATAGGAGTGTTTTCACCCTTTTCAATTATTTATTGCATGAATTTGGGATATTTGTTTTCTTTTTTTGATTAGGTTGGCTAGGGGTTTATCAATTTTATTTGTTCTTTTAAAGAACCAACCATTTGATTCGTTTATTCTTTGTATTGTTTTCTTTGTCTCTGATGCATTAATTTCTGCTCTGATCTTTATATTTCTTTCTTTCTTTGGACTTAGGGCTTGAGTTGCTCTTCTGTTTTCTAGAGGCTTGAAGTGCAACATAAGATTATTTATTTGGGCTTGTTCTGTTTTCCTAATGTGCAAACTAACTGTGATAAATTTTCCTCTTAAGAAAGCTTTCGTTGAATCCCACAAGTTTTGGTAAGTTGTACCTGTATTTTTATTTGAGTGTAAATATTCTAATTTCTTCTTAATTTCATCTGTGACCCACAAGTTGTGTAGGAGGTTTTTATTTAATTTCCATGTGTTTGTGGTGTTTTAGTAGATTGTTCTGTCAATAATTTCTAGTTTTATTGCACTGATCAGAGTATGCATGGAATAAATTCAAGTCCTTTGCATTTCCTTAAGAGTGCTCTGTGTGCTAGTATATGGTCTATTTTGGAGAATGTCCATGTGCAGCTGAGAAGACTGTGGAGAGGTAATTAATGGAGTAGCACTTGGTTTTTGTGAAACTAATTAAATAAATTTGCAGAGTGTACTGATAGCCTAAAACAAAAATAAAATGACAAAAATATATGGAGAAAATTATCAAATGGGATCAAAAAGTTTAGAGATAAAATAAATATGTGTGTAACTGGAATCAAATATTGACATCCTTGAATATGCAACCTAGTTGAAAAATACATAATACTTAAAACTACATGGTGCAAAAGATTCATTTTATTGCCAATACTGGATACAATTTTTTTCCAGATACATTTTTGTAAAGTTAAATATTGTGAGTTTTTCAATTTGTCTTATAGAACTTAAGTGTACCTTAACCGTGAATATGAAACTCAACAAGATTTTGTCCAGCTTATTTATAAATAAACTGTATGAATGATCTGTGTATATTATACTCCTGAAAAGAAAAAAATTCTGTTTGCAAAGACCATGAAAAATAAAGGAAGAGAATGAGAAGAGACATTTAAAGTAAGGATAAGGGCCAGTCAGTCGAGTGGATTAAAGTACCTGCTTAGGCAGAGGCAGGGACAAGTCTTCGATCCCTGGCATGTAGTGGCCCACGGACATAGCAACTGAGACTGGGTATAGTGGCCCACACCTGTAATTCCAGTGCTTGGGAGGCTAAAAACAGGAGGATCACTATGAATCTGATCTATGTAGTGAGACCTTGTAGACCCTGTACTAAATACATTACAAAACAAAGTATAAACATTGTTTGAAAAATTTCTAAGCATCAAATTTTCAAAAATATTATGCTTTAAATGAGTAATTTCCCAAGTATATGAATCTTTTTAAATAAATGTATATAGCACATTTTACATTTTTATACCATAGTTACTATGTATAAGACATGTTACAAATGTGCACCTTCTTAAGGTGGCTTTTCTCACTTTAATTATTGGTAATATTTTTAATGTTAATTCACTTATTTATTTGATACAGGGTCTCACTAAGCAGTTCAGCCTCCTAGTGATCCCCTTGTTTCAGCTGAAATGATGGGATTACAGGCATCGTCAGGGCTTGCTCCTAAAGCCTGCAGTTCTGGTGCTTGCATGGCATGTGGTTCTAGGGATAGAACTCAGGACCTTGCACTTGCCAGGCAGGTGCTCAGACTGCTGAGCTATCTCCCCAGCCTCTCACTTTTATTATTTTTAATATTCATAAACATGAAAATCCGTAAGAACTTGATTTTTGATATTATGGTAATTTTCATTAAAATATGCTTTAAAAATAATCATAACATTTTTTTTCAGAACCGGGGATTGAACTCAGGCCCTTGTGCTTGCTAGGGAAGCACTTAGTCCACTGAGCCATCTCCCCGGCCCCAATCATAACATTTTGAAAGTGTGTAATAAATTATTTGAAAAGTTATTTTCAAATATATTTGGCCTATACAATCATTTCCTTTTATATACAACATTCATTTTTTAAAGGTAATGATTCTAAATAATGTATATACTAAAAGACTGTGACAGATATATGAAAATATTAAGAATGGATTATTGGCAATAGACTTGAATTTTGCAGAATATTTGAATAAAACACTGATTTTCTTAATTTGTTGATGCTTTTCCATTTAAAAAATATTTACAGACAAAGGAAGCACTTTAGAAATAATGTTGATTTTTTGCATCTGGATCTAAGTACTATTTGTTCTTCCTAACTACTAATTATTGAAGGGCATAAAGATCTTTATGATCATACTAAAGTTATTATAATTCACAAGGTTTTCTAAACTAGATTGTCTACAAATAATATTGACTCTAGTAATTTCCAGGGCCATTGAATACAAGTGATTATGGAAGAACTGCCTTGTCATAGCCAGGAATAAATCATGTTCTGTGCTTCACTGGACAAGACCTCTTAAAATTATATTGGAATCTATAAATATGAACTGGACAAAGGAAAGACGCATTTATGATAGGGTAATGACAGCGTTAAACTAACTGAACTGAAAGTTAAGAGAACTGTAGTGCTTAACCCTGTTCTTTTACTAGTTGTACATTTGAGAAGACATACTGCTTATTTTATTGGTTTTCAGTTCCCTCCTTTGTAATGCTAATAGATTTACTCTAAATTCACTAAGACCTTCCTAATATTAAAACCAATTTGTGGTTTTGGAATTATATTTTTATGCAAATATAGGATTACTAATTAATTCCATTTGTTGTACGTCCACATTATTTTGTTGAAACTTTACCTTGTTTTAGTTAGGAAAATTAATATTCCACCAAAATCTTGTTGTTTAATCAGAATTTTACTTACTATATATGTTTAAATATAGGAAGTTACTTTTCATTTATCAGTTTCAAAATATTTTATGGCATGCCCTAGTTTGGTTTCTGCTCTAGCTAGTTTTTCCTTGATTTTATATGCATGTAACCTCTTCAGGAAAATAGACTTGCTAAAATGTTTAGTATCATTTGCTAACATGAAAGTAGTTAGTGGGATGTTGGTATTATGCATATTCATCACATTGTGATTGGGAAATATAGTCCTCACATGAAACTTTTATTTCATAAGTTATGTATCACATGAGACCAAATTGGTATTCTTTGTTAAGATTTTAATTATTTAAAATTCCACTTAAAATGCATAAATGGTATATTTATTTAAATTTACTTATCTATTTGTACATACAAATTTGCAATCTGGCATTGCCATCAAATGAAATATTTATCTATCTGTAAATATGTACATATATACATACATGTATGTGTCTGTGATTCTTAGAAAATTGTAAATTCTTATTTTATATCCTCCTGCATCACCATATTTGTTACATGATATGTATGAGATTTCTTTCATCAACCAAAAACTGCCCATTAAAATACAGAAATTTGTCCCACCCCTAGGTTTCGCTGAGATGGGTAATGAGACTAGGTGTGGTGGTGTGTGCCTGTAATCCCAGAGCTTGGGAGCCTGAAAAACAGGAAGGATCACCAGAAGTCTGATCTGTGTAGTGAGACCCAGTAGATCCTGCAATAAGTACATTATGAAATACTAAATAAATAAATAAATAAAATGCAGATTTTCTAGTGTATGATTTTTTTTTATTTTTATAAAAATCTTACCCTGAGAAGTATAAATACAGACTCAAAGTATCACAACTTACGTTAGTCACATTACAAAAGACAAATCTTTGAACTGATAAATTTCAAATATCTCAAGAATAACGTGCTTAATATAAAAGTAAAAGCAAATACCACTTTTGTGAGACTCATAGTTTATATAAATGACCAATAACTGTTATCTGGGGTCATGAATACATTTAAAATTCTAATATATGAATGAAAAATGATTGACCCTATGGAAAATAGTTATTTGACCATAACCAGCATCAATTGGTGATAAAGGAAAACTTTCCCCACAAGAAGCAACACGGAAAACCACTGTGCTAATTCTTGCTACAAATTAATCCAGCAAGCCCAAATAGCCAGGACTGAACAGCAGAATGCTTTCTGATTTTTTGGCTCTACTTCCAATATCAAACTATTAGAGAAAGCCAAATGTCTATCCTTAAATAATTGATTGGTTTGTATATCTAGTATATCTCTCTTCCTGTTAGACCATGTTCAATTTTCATATTCCAAAAATCTCTAAATAAACATAGCCAAAGCCTTTTTTGTTTGTTTTGCTGTGATTGATATTGGATAGTAAAACCAAGTCAACTCCAATGAGCTACAACTCCAGCCTTTCCATTCTTAAAAATTTTGAAATAGGGTCTAGCTGAGTTATGAAATTATTCCAGCTGAAAGTGACCTAATTCGGGCCTCCTGCTTACCTTCTCAGAATGAAGGGATGACATACTGCAGTGTCAGATTTTTTTTTTTTATACCTTGATATTTTCTTACTCCTTTGCCTGCTGTTGCTGTTCTGCAAAAATGCTGATGACAGAAGTGACTAAATTTTTGTAGAACACTGAATAAACAGACTTGATTCTGCCTATTAGATTAGTGCTTTAGGTAATGAATAAATACTACATTTATTATCCATTGTACAATATTTGACAATATGCGAAGTGAGATCAAAAACTACAGTATTTAAAACTTAAAATGTATTACAGGACAAGATGCATTTTTTATCTGTATTTTTAAGACAGTGTCTACAGGTCTACAGGGTCTCACTATGCAGATGTCACTCATAGTGAATCTTCTATTTTCTCCCTTCCAAGATCTGGGATTACAAGCACGCAACACCAGACCCAGTCTCAATCGCCACCTCAGCGCGCCACGGGGAAGGGCGGGCACAGGACGCCAGAGGTGAAACCCCAGCCGCTGCCTTCTGCCTAAGCAGGCGCATTAGTCTGCTGAGCTATCAGGCCCGCCCAGAAAAGATGCATTATCTTCATCTCCCTAGAAAGTACTACCAATGGAATCCAACACACTTAGGCCTGCCTTTTTGCCACTTTGTGAAGCCAGTCTGCAAGTCCTCTTTCCTACTTGACTTTTGAGATGTGCTCTGAGTTCTGATGAGCCCTGCTGCCCCATGCAATCAAAAATGCACCCTCATGGACTCCACCGACCGGATACCACGATGCACCTCATGACCCCTCTCCAAAGTCAAAATGAGTTTGAATGGCAAATGCTTTGAATTGACTGAGGACATCACGGAAGCCAGAACAGAGCAAATGAAACGTTTAGAATTTCAGAACTGAACTGAATTGGAAAGAATGACAGGATAAATGTGTTGGAAGCTCGGGAAGTATTCTGAGGGAGATGCATGGTAATGTGAACTTTTACTGTAATATTTTTTTAAAAAGCAAACACTGTAGATTAGATCAGACCTTATAAATATTGAATATATTGTTAAATAGAATTTTCATATATACATAATTTACTAATTTTGATCCTATTTGTTTCTTTAATAACATATGGAATATATAATTAGCTGAATTAAGAAATAATAACACTTAGTTTTTTTACTAGAATTACTCCATGTAAGTAGCTAGAACTCTCCTGAAAATTTACCATGTATTACACTTAGAAGTTCAAATTAATGCTCTGACTAGTACAATACAATTGCCAAGCTATCCTTGACCTATTTAATAACTAGATAGAGGCCAATCCCACAGAATGTGTAATAATTTTTAATGAAGTTTTCTCTTATTTATTAATACATGCTGTAGTTTTTAAATGGCTACTAGGTTTTGCTAAACACTTTAGTAGGTGTTTAACATTTATAATGTTTTCATATCATTTCCTCAGGGAAAGGATGCAAATACTCAATAATGTGTTCCAATTAAATTATATAATACTGTACATATGAATGTACTATGTTCTATCAATAACAAAATCCTTCAAGATATGGGAAACAGACCTAAGAAAGAAGCTAATAGTTCTTTAAAAGCTGCTGTTGCTTGAATAACTATAAATAGATAACATATTCACTATGCCAAGTGTTTTATAAAAGAGTGATTCAAGAAGTGAAGGTAGCCATGGCAGAGTTTTGTGTAGTTGCTTGCATACGTGGATATATGGAGGTCAGGTTGGCTGGAGTGGGAAGTGTATAAGAGAAGCTGAAATCAGAGAGTGAGTGGAACATATAGAGCTTATAGAGCTTGAAAAGTCTGTGACTATTATTTTGAAGGAACTGTGAAACAGCTGCAATATTTTTATCAAAGGTGTAAAGCAATATGATTTGTATTTTAAAGTGATAGTTACAATGTTTATAACATAGATTGTAAGAGATCAAGTTGAGAAAAGAATAATTCAAGTCAGAAAGGTATTTAACTAATGCAAGCTAGAGATGAAGATGTACTGGAACAGGATGATCTGATGATCATTGCAAGGTGATAAAAATAAGCAGATACTGATTATACTTTGCAGATAAAGTCAACCATGTATTTGTTGATAGATAAGAAATTGTAGCATGTAGTTTGGTGTTTCAACTTCTTCATTCCGAGAATCTGTCCAGGGTGTCAGTGGAGCACATTTCTGGATGTATTTGGGTGGTTCGGGAAGTGACCTTGGTGACTGAGGTCAGGGCCACACCCCTTCCACTCTGACACTCTATTTCACTCTGCTTTCCCACTGCCATGCACTAAGAGCCTTTGGTTCACCATGCTCTTCTACTGTGCTGTCTCTACATTGGAGCTGGCTGATTACAGGTTTAAGCAATGTACAAATGAAGCTCTTACTTTATGGGTGTTTGATATTGTCTTTCAGTGATGAAATGCAAACAACAGATGCGTAAGGAAAAAGACATTGAAATTCAAAGATGATAATAAAAGCTTTTTGCCTGACAAACTGGAACATACTTTGAATCCCTGCATATCTTATGAAGGAACCAAAATATGAGTTCTTATTTTTATACCCTGTTATGGTTTATGCCTAGTTGTTCTCCCAAAGCATCATACAGTCATGGGCAGGGACTTAAAGAGTTTGAGATTAACTCATGTTGCACTGGGATTATGGGTTTTAGTATTGCTGGAATTATGGGTGTGAGTACTTCCCCTAAGCCTGAGGAAGATGGCATGAACGCAACTTAAGAGAGACAGATGTCCTCTCTATTGCCATTGTTGCTGCTGCTCCTCCATTTTGCTCATGCTCTCTGTTGCCACCATGAACTGTTGTCCTCTGCCATGTACCTGTCTGCCTTTGAGCCAGCTGAATATGAATTGAAACCTCCAGTGACCCTGAGCTAAATAAATCTTTCTGTCCTTAATTTTCGGTGTCAGGTACTTTGTCCCAGCAATGGGAGAAGAATAACTGAGACATACCCTTAGTTGCTTTTGTGTATTTTGTTTTGCTATTACGTTAGATGGCATTTCTCCTTTCCTCATCCCTAACTTTGTTCATCAATGCAGCCAATTGGGAAAAGATTGTAAACCAGTGGATGGTTTAGTTTGCATGTCTAAAGTAATCTGAAATTGCTCCATCTTCCTTAAACAAAAAATTTCTGAACTTCACAACCTTGGAATACAGCCTATGCTGTTCACATCAACAAATAAAGACCTGATCAGCCTGGGAGGTGGGTGTGGTGTATAGGAAACTGAATTTCTCTTCCAATTTCTATTCCAAAACTGAGATGGGTCACAATGGTCATGCAAGTCTCACAAAATAAACAGGTAGAGTCTCTTTTATTGGGCAAGAGAAGAATCAGTGGAACCTTCAGAGTATGAGCACCATGGATGTTAGCCAGCATAGAAATGGCTCAAACAGGAGTGTCTGAGAGCGGAGAACCTAACTCATAAAATGTATTATGGAAATTTATTTTAAGAAAGAAGTAGAGTGTTAAACTTAGAATCTTTGCTATTTTAACTCAATCTTCTAGCCATTGTTACTCATTTTCCATATGTTGTGGATAACTTTTCCATTCCTCAACTTGGCTCAATTCATAATCTTAAGAATCATTTCTTTTCTAATTTTCACATTGCATAGTTAATCAATACCTAATGATAATAAAATAATAAATAATAACAGCATTAATTACTTATTGACTTCTGTATGTCCAGATGTAGTGTTAATAGCTTTATAGTCACAATCTCATTTATATCAACAACACTATCAAGTAATTACAATTGCAACAGCAAAGACATTAGAGCTTCCCTAGTAAGTAACTTGTCCAAGAAGATAGAATTTAGGACAAAGAAAATGCAAGATATCTGATGCATAATACAGTCTTCCAAGGTGTGCCAGTTTAATCAACTAAAATGATATTAACTCAGTCTTTTTATCTCTGTCTCTATACAATCTTGATTCATAATTACATATTTCTTAGGGTAATTCAATAGTCTTACAATTTTATATTTTATTTATTAAAGCCCTGTGTGATTGCTTTTTCACATAATAACAGAAATATTTCAAACTACAAAAAAATTATATTTTTCTTTCAACATGAGAGTTCTAAATGCTGTCCTCTTATATTTAGTATTAGTATAACAGCATAAAACATAAGATTCTATGAAGTGAGGTGTCTCTAATCTACACCTAAGCTCTCTCTAGCAACTCTACAGAGTGCTCCCCATTGTATCAGTCGATGTTTACAAAAGAAACATTTAATTCAAGATACACACAATACATAAGAATTTACAAGTTTGGCTAGCAATGGCCACCCACAGAGTCCGGTGTGGATAAGTGCAAAAGGTGCACCTGTGTGGTGGAGATAAGGAGGACCCATGGGAGGCCTGGAGCCCAGGAGCTGAAAGATCTGTGCTTGAGGCTGGCATCTGGTAAGTGAGGAGGTGATGGCCAAGATAAAGGTGAGGACTGGAGTTACCCTAAAAGCAGAAACAAGCCCCCCTTCTTCCTCTCTTAGACTATTCTGGCAACAGGTGATGCTAGGGTTCCCCTTCCACACTCAAGCTGTGTGTATTAGTTTAGCTGGGTGCTTCTCATTCAAGTTGAGACAATGTATTAACTTTCTCAACCAGGGGTGCTAACTCACATAACAGATAAACATATATATTACTATGTTTGAGGAATATTTTTTAATAAGTTAAAAGTAAGTTAGGTATGGTGCACGTGCTTTTCATCCCATCTACTCCAGACCCTGAGGAAGGTGGATCATAAACTCAAGAATTACCTGCATAATTTCACAAGGCCATATGCTAAAGCAAAAGAGCTCAGCTTAGTGATTGAGTGCTTGCTTTGCATGCACAAGGCTCTGGGTTCAAGCTGTAGGATTGTTAAAAAGAATAACAGATAAAACATAAAGAAAGGAAAACAATAATTCAAAATTAAAATTATAACTTAGAAAATGCATGCTTTTTCTGATCTTTATATTTTCTACCAGTATCAAATATTTAAATGGAGCAAAATTATATGAATTAGTAAAGATTTTGCTACATGTTTTCAATTTTATTTATATTTATTTATCTATTTATTTAAGTTTTTGATACCTACAGGTCTCCCTACAGTTTCAACTCTAGTGATCCTCTTCTGTCAGCTCCCAAACCTTGAATTAAAGGCATGCGCCACCACCCCTAGTTTGGGAGCCGACACAGCATGTGGTACTGGGAATCAAACTTGAGGTTTTGTTCTTGCCAGTGGGGCGCTTATGCTGCCCAGCTATTTTTCCATTTGTTTCCAAGTGATATCAACAGAACATATTGGTCTCCTGAGTAAAAAATACAGAACAAAGGTCCAGCTCTCTCTTTTCTCCCAAATAAATAACACTCCATTGAAGGACCTCTACTTTTACATTTTAATTTAACTCCAGTGTGTTTTGCTTTTAATATTGGCAATTTAAATTTTATATGAAAAAATACAATAGAGTTTATTCCCATGACTTCCAATAATTTATTGCTTTGATTTTGTGATTGACCATCAAATTTATGAAAATATGTACCTGGCTTTTACTGAGATGCCTGAAGTTCCAGGCACAGAGTATAAATTAAATAGTTCATTTGCATTACCTTCTTACATGTAACTTATTTATTACATCAAACATATAAACAACAAACAAACCTTCTGTCTTTATGGAGTTTAAATTCTAGTGGAAAAATACCCATATTAAATAATACAGCATAGCATTAGAATAAAATTATAAAATATGTTTATATCATTTTAAATTCTACTGAAGAGTAGAGAATTAAAAAATATAATGGGAGTATTTAGTGGTTGCTCTTATCTTAAATAGTGAGAGCCAATATAATTGAAAATATGACACTTGAGAGGGTAAAATTGTAAGAGATATTGAATTAGGGGATAATACTATTTCTAAAAGAAGAAATAAGTACAGAAAAATCATTGTAATAACGATATAGGG
Organism: Tympanoctomys barrerae; assembly: GCA_002564285.1. Classification (NCBI taxonomy): domain Eukaryota; kingdom Metazoa; phylum Chordata; class Mammalia; order Rodentia; family Octodontidae; genus Tympanoctomys; species Tympanoctomys barrerae. Next base: position 14,819 of record NDGN011529334.1, read on the forward strand.
GAATGAAAATCCCAACCTGAAAGACACTTGGGATGAGTTCATGTTCTCTAAAATTGAAGAATGAATTTTAAGAACAATGGAGTTTAATAGCAGAGTTCATTTATTAGGGGAAAGAAACTTCCATCAGAGAGAAGGCCAGACAGGGACCTGACTGGGTTGCCCAGGAATCTGCCTTTTCAGGGAGTTTTATAGAACAAAACCGTGACGTGAGGTGTATTTAAGGTGGAAAACATGGGAACTCACACATGAGGTGGGATAAAACTATAGTTGACCAATACAATTACAAGTACAATTGCTCAGGTAAAATTAAGTTGGGATCAGGTGGGGAAACAAGCGATTCAGGTAGGTAGCAAGTGGGCATGAATAGAAAACAGGAGCTTGTGGCTTCTTAAAGTGATTGACACCTATTTGAATGTCTTCATAACCAGAATGTTTTCTCTTTTTTGTGTGCTGGAGATCGAGCTCAGTACCCTGTGCTTCCTAAGCTGGTGGCTATACTGCTGAGCTATCTCCCAGGCCCTATACCTGTTTAGGATATCAATCCCTGATGCCCATCCCTAGGGAAGTCTGTGGCTGCATTTGTTCACTCTTTTGTCTTGAGGTCTGACCCACAGTGGAGTGCCTGTCTCTCCCACAGTTGTAAGGCATCTTGTCTTCCACATTGACTCCTTTTGGGGGCATAGCCCTGTCTGACTGCCTATATTTCTACCTAATTTAGCTGCCTATAACAATAAAAGTGATCCTGGTGGCTGTGCCCAGGAAATAGTGATAGTCAATGTGTGTAGGGCAGAGAGAGCAGTGATGAGTACCAGCCTGCAAGAGGCTATTTTTAAGGTCTTAAACTTCTAGCGTGAATAAAGTGGTGAGCCACTCAAGGATTGAGAGTAAAGAAGTAACGTGATTCATCTTTCATTTCTTCAGTATTACCCTGACAAATGTTTTTCTCATATGGGGCAATATCGGAATCAGAACTTTTGAGATGTCATTTCTATATTGTACAGAAGAGATACTATTGTCTCAGGCTGGAGTATTACCATAGAGATAGTGAGAAGGGGTTAGTTTCTTGATATGTTTTGTTTTATACCAATAGTAATTACTATCATTGTCTATGGAGCAAGAGATAAAGAGAAGTTAAACATTTCTTGCATATTTTTTACTTACAGGATGACAATAATGTACTGTAATTAATGAAAAAATATTAGAGGAGTCAATTTTCAGAGGATTATTAGAAAATAATGACGACATTAAGATTGGGGTATTAGATCTTACCCTCTGGATGTAGAGTGAGTAGTTGAATATATGACTTGCGAGTTTTTGTTTTGTATTTGTTACCTTTTCTTTTGTCTTGTTTTGTTTCAGTTTCTTTTCACATTGGTGATAAGAGAACAAGTAGAGGAAACCATGCACCAAAAGTAGATATATGTAAAAGGAAAGAGGTCCAGAGTTGGCCTGGAAACATTCACTAATTAAGAAACTGAAAGACAGAAAGCAGAAAGAAAACACAGAAATAGAGGCCAACTTAGATGTAAACTTAACATTTTCATTCCAAACTGCAAGCATTACTGACAACTTTAAAGACTGCAGCCAACTTTCTAAATTGGCATTTCTCCAGATATAATTCTTTCAGAGAAGAAGCGATCACTTTCTCCCTCCACCTCGTTTCCCACACTTTGAATATTAGTGTTTTTAGTAGAATGGTAAGGCACAACGTAGTTTCTATACTGCATCATATTTCAGCGTAGCACCTGTGACCAAGCCTGAGCCTTCCTGACTCTCTGCCAGTTATTCTGGACATTGTAGATAGTGGAGCCTGTTACTGGAACGCAAGTAGAAACAATGAATGGGATGCTCATGTGTTTCCTTCTCTACTGACTGTCTCCTTCCTGGTGGCTTAAGTGCAGAGAATAGTCTGGGCAGCCTTCATGGACCATGATTTCAAGACTATTCTCACAAAAAGAAGTAATGAGGAAGAAAAATTATCTGACAGCATAGCAGCACTGCTACTTACACATATCATTGAATGAGGAAGAAAAAGCCATCTGTATCATTTAAATCGTCGCTTTTCTCCTAGTTTTCCTCATTTGCAGCTGAACTGAACCTAACTTTCCTTTTAAGTACACAGGTATTAATGAAAGAAAAGCTAAAAAGTAATTATAGGAAGAAAATTCACACTAAGTATCAGAGCCGTGGTACACATATATTTAAGTATCATCAGAGAAGAGGGTAGAAGAAGTAGAAAAGGAAAAAATTGGGGAAAATGCTGAGAGTTTGAATTAAAATACTGATGTTTTACTTCAAGGCAAATTCAAACATCTACTTAAAAGCAGTGTTTAGGGAAACAGCTGTGATAGAGACGGAGATGATTTCTTGTGCAACATCAAGGTACCCTCTTGAATGGATTAGTCTAGTATTTTTCAAAACATGTTCTCAGGGCTATTCTAAAACAGGGTGTAGGTGATCTTTATAATTTAATTTCCCTCTGAGAACAATATTTATGTTATGTGAGTTGGATTGATCAGACATTAATAATGCTCCTCTAAAACTTTTTGTCAGAGTTCTGCTTCCCTTACTCATCACCATCCTTCAAACTGTCTTTGACATTTACAACACAATTTGGAAATAATTTGGCAAACTAAAACTTTTAAAAATTTATCACAACACAATGACCTCTTAGTGTAAAAATAAATTGAAGTCTTAGTTTTATTAATGCAATAGCTAAAGTTTGTTTACAAAAATTAAAATACAAATAGGGATTCGTGTTCTGAATTCAGTTCAAGCTTTGCTTTTTAATTACCTCCTGAGTTTGTAACTGCCTAGCTTCACTTTGTTAAAAATAGTAATAATTATGACAATCAAAACATATGCTTCCCTGCCTAGAAGATTCCTGACAAAATGTGTAGAAAAGTAATTCACTCCTAAGCAGCAAATCTACTTAATACTTTCCCCCCAAAAGATCTCCAACCAAGCAGTAAAATTATATTTCAACCATGATCAAACAAATCTAGCCTAGTCAGTTAGGTACTGAGGCATCTAAACACAATTATCAAAACTCATTGATTTCAAAAAGTAATCATTGAACTTAAAATAGAGAAGATAACATTTTTGTATGTGTACATTCAAAGATACAGGTGAAATTAAGCAATTTGAAAGGCAGTTATTTATTCTTGCATCTTGACATGTATCATTCATCTACATGGTAAGTAAATTTAGAGATAAATAATTTTATACAATGTTTGTAAAGCTTTAACCTTTCACCTAGTTATATAGCAATGATTTGCTGAAATCTAATTTATACTTTAAATATTTGTGAATAAGATATTCATGCTATAAATTGATAAAATTATCGATATTTTAATTTTAAGAATTTCTCTATATTTTCCTACACTAATTTCTAACAGAAAGAAATTATCATTGAAAAAGATGAAGTATACTGTGTATTTCAAAATTAAATTTGTTTCCAATTTATGTATTTATGAAGGCCTGTATTTCAGTCAAGACTTCTTTTCTAATCACTAGAAATAAAAGTGATAAAAAATGTTGTTTAAATTACGTCATATGTTCTTTAACAATATATTCATGCTCTAACTCAAAACAGATCATTCACAGATTGTTTTTCTAATCTAGTTAATAGTGTCTGGAACAATATAATTGTAGACAGTTGTTATCATCTCTATTGTAATTGATAGCTTATTTTGTATGTTTCCTTTTAGTATTAAAAACAAATATATTTTGCTTATTACAATTTATAACATAAGCATTTAATTTATTCAAGAAATGAATAATATTGATTCTGACATGTTTTTAGGCATAATGTTGATACAAAATTTTCCTACAGAAATAAGGTAAAATTATATAATTTCTTATGTGATATTTTACAATGGATATGTAATAATGAAAAAGCAGATATAGTCATGTCTAATCTTAACCATTTAAAAATATTTTATTTTCATGTGGAATGTTTATAATGAGAACAGGACTGGTGAGATAGCTCAGATGACTAAATGCGTGCTTAGGCAAGTTCAGGGACTGGGGTTCAGTCCCCAGCCCACTTGCCCCACCAGCCCCACCCCAAGGCACACTGAGATGGCCTCTGAATTGGGGCATGGTGGTAGTGCATGCCTGTAATCCCAGTGCTGCAGAGGCTGAAAACAGGAGGATCATTATGAGTCCAATCTGCATGGTGAGATCCTGTACCAATGTAATTAAAATATAGAATAGAACATAATATAATTTTTGTTTCAGATTTATGAGATTAACAGAATTATGTATAGACTACATTAGTAGAGTACAACTTGTCCTATTAAACTGTAAGTATACCTCAGAATTTTAAAATTTTATTTTTATTTATTTTGACGTTAAAGAGAATAAAAAAATAAAAATTATACAAAATTTCAAAACAACATGACAGAAGTAACACTGATTATTGCATATTGTTATCTTCAAAGTAGCTGCTCGGATTACCAGATATAGGCATGTAGAATTAACCAAACAATAAAGGCACTAAGTGTTCCTTTTGATAAACTAATAAAATTAGTAGTACAATTATCTTAGCTATTTTTTGTATATTAGTCAAAATAGATAAAAATTATTGGGGAAGAAATATGAACGTGTAAGAGCAAGAGGGTGTGACAACAGAGTCAAATTTTTCCATAGCTGAGACATAATACTTGATGCCCACAAATCAAAAGAGTGGGCTAGTTTGACTCACTGTTACATTGTCTAGTTGATGGTTCAGGATGGAAACAGCATGGTCTGAATGGATCAAAGTTGTTCATCCATCAGGCAGCCAAAAAACAAAGGGAAATGTGAAGATCTGGAGAGAGACACACACACCACACCACGTCACACCCCACTGGCCATCTCTGGGCTGTCCCTCTCCCAGCAGCACACTGGCTACTGTACTCATATGCATGAATCCACTGATGGGTATATGGACCCATGTTCTAATACCTTCTGAACACATGAAGTTTGGGGGAGACTTTGTAAAAAGTCTAAACCATAACTACTGGATAGAATTGGAAGCAATGAAACTAAATTGTATTTTGAAATATTATATCACTATTAGTAATTTGATGTCATTGATACATTACTATGTATGGAATAGTCATCAGCAGAGAACATACACATGTAAATATATTAAAAATATAATCTAAAGAGGTCCGAGATTTGTCAAAGAGAAAACTAGAAATATAGTTAAGGATAGATCTAAAATACCACATATGAAATTATTCTGCCAGTACCATGGAAAATAAATGAAAGTCTAGAGGACTCTAATCTGAAGTATGTATATTTAGCTAGGTCTTTCTTAGAAATTGAGAATAATTGTAGCAGTCACAAAAGCAGGAGTTTGGTTTCAAAATATTAAAAAGAAAATGTTCAAACATATGAAAACACAAAAGCACAGAAAATCTAAAAGCAAACAAGTTTTCTTTTTTAAAGTGAGGAGAGGTTTTTGGGTTTTTTTTTTCTGTGACTGGGGATTGATCAGGGCACTCTGGGTTTAAGTTACACACTAGCTTCCTTATTCAAAAGTAGTAATAATAATTTTTATTTGTTGTGAAAGACTGGATGCTATGCACTAGGGAGAAATTATTAGTCATTCTCAATATAATAGACTTCTGGTAGCTGCTACTGAGAGAGACTTGGTAGATGGATTGGAATATGATCAAATTTAAGGTGAGAGATTCCTTAAAAGATAGAAATTTAAATTATCAAAGAGTCAAAACTGGGTAGAATTATTATCAGTGGCATGTACTGGGAATGTTTATTGGTTCTTGATTAGGAGAAAAATGAAATTTGGTTAAAAATTGTACAAAGAGGTAGAGCTAATATGGAAACTTTATACACAAAAGAGTGTGATTTGAGATGTTTCAGATTTTAGGTACAGAATGGCTGACACTTGGTTAAAGAAAAACTAAGCTCCACTACTTGTTTTAAAGTCTAGTTCATTATATCCTTTAAATAGTCAAAGAAAAATATTTATTCACCTCTTGGAAATATGGTTCTCAAACTCCAGGAATGTTTAGAATACTGCTAAGTAACTTCTCAGAGTCACTGTTTCCAACCAATGCATGTTTAAATATTATGAAGATGAGTCTTATAACCTGGGTGTGAGCAATTATCCCACAGCGATTGTTTTGTCCAGAAAATGCAGTTGATTGGTAAACATAATTTCATAATTTGATATTTACTTTGTAAAATCATAGCAAATTTCACCATAAGGTTTCACAGAAAACCAGTTTTAACTGGATTATAAGTCTCCTTTTACTCAGTAAATTAACAGGGATACACTAAATAAGTCTATGTGTATTACACTAAACTATGTTAAGCAGATATGATGGAGAAAGCATGATTTCTATCTTCTAGGTTCTTCCTGCTGAATTACGAAAAAGATAGTAATAACTAAAGGTGAAGTATGTTAAAAGTACAGTACATATAGAATGCAAAAGATTAAGACAAGTATGTGAAAACTTATATCAAAATAATTTTTTTGCTTATTGTTAGAGTACATCTGTAAAGATCCACTAGATATCCCCGTGTGGGTTTAGCCTTTCTGTGCCAGGCTCACCAAGTTACACTTCAGGCTGTGTTTTTGTGACCATTTTCAAAGTGCCAATTTTGAAGATGTGGGAAGTCACTGTACTAGAAGAGTGAGAGCAGAAGGCTTAACATGAGTTGGGGCTTAAGCCAACTGTGGATTTTTCAGATATTAACCCTCACTTTGACAAAGCTATTTATCTGTTCTCAGCTTCAATATCTTCAGCTATAAAAATAGAGACAGTGCTACACAATTACAACATGATGGTCAAAACTAAAGGATTATACAAAACTAAAGTCTTCAGCTCTTCGTTATCACTTTATTTTCTAAATGTTGTTTTTCTTTTGGTCAGGGTTTTTGTGTTGTTTATTTCAAACTTGGCTTGTGTCTAAGTCTTCACTCCAGCAGAATATGAAAAGGGCATTTGCATTCACAATTATTTTGTGTCACTTCCACCATTTCTTTTACAGAAGCCAAAGTTTTGTCTTTACTGGTTAAAAGATGTTTCATATTAAAAAACTGAAAACTAGCCACTGAAAATTATATAGGTTACAGTAACAAATTATGTTTTTTTTTTCCCATAATGCTTTCATTATCCTTTGGAGTGATGAGGTGTCACCCATATTCTAACTCAGAATACAACATAAAATTATTTTATTGGTTGTATATTACTAATCATTCATGTAACCAGTAAAAGTTGTTAACACAATATGGTAATATAATAAGTATTTAAATAATACATTTTCTCAATTAGAAGAAGAAAATGAAAAAAAAATATCCTGAAAGAACTCCATTAATTATTTGCAATATTACAGAGCAGATGTGATTCGGAATCAACAATCTCATTAAATCAGTATCCAGATAGTCTTTTCTGCATAATGGTGTTAAACAATTTTTTTAAAAAAATTCACAACTTTCTCTGAACCCAAAGTTTAAAATATAGTTTTCAATAGAATATAAAAATATTGTATTTATAATTTGAATTTTATTTTAAGTATTTCTTTTGTTAAATTGCCCTGGTAGTTCTCAAATTTTCAGTTCTCATGGTTCAGCCACTCAATAGCTGTGATTTCAGTTGTGACTTTTTTATGATTTTTTTATATTTAAAGCCAGTAAATGAGTTCATAGATGCATTATATATAAGTTTTCAGATTAAAGTTGGAAAATGGTTTGGATCAAATGAGTCACTGGAAATGATTATGTGTATCATCTAAGTTCAACCTGTTCAATTTAACATGGCTATAAACACAGAATGTGCATTAGAATTATGTACGCTTATTTAAAGTGTTGCTGTGAATGTCAGCCCCTACATTATCTCTAACAAAATAAACTGAATACAGAATGTATACCTAAGTGTAAAGCATAAAACTCATAATGTTTCTAAAACAGAAAAAATCTTTATGATTTCAGAATAGGCAATATTTGACATAGAAAAAGCATGAATTACAAATACCAGGGCTAGGGACATAGACCAGTAGAATTAGCACTTGCCTTGCAAACACAAGGTCCTGAGTTCAATCCCCAGTACCGCAAGGAAAAAAAAATAAAACCATAACTTTTGAAAAAATGTAATTCAAATTGGTCATCCAGATGGAGAAAAGGAAGAGGAAGAGCCATAAAAGAATTAGAACATTGTATTCATCTAAGTACTCACAATGAATATAGTCATTTGATATTGCAAAAATGTACCAATAAAAATAAAACTGAATAAGAAGCAAAGGCATAATAAAAATCAAGCCTAAATTAAAGAAAATACTTCAACACAAACATCAGACAAGTACAGTGAATATATATAAAATTATTAAAACACAATAAAAAGATAATCCATGTCCTGTCCAGCGGGTCAGTCAAAGAAGGCCACCTGGGAGAGAAGCAGGGGATGGAGGAGGGGACAAAGGACTGGAGATGTGAGAAATGGAGACAAGACAGGAGAGTCTGATCAAGTCTCATTTATTCAGGGGAGG
>NDGN011529335.1:0-18753 GCA_002564285.1 Tympanoctomys barrerae
CACGCTTGCTTGCAGGTTGCTCAGTGGTCAGCCAGGGGCTTGGGCAAAGTGGCAAGGTACTCCGATGAGCTGCGACTCCTCAGGGCCAGCCCAGGGCACTTGCATCGCTCACTTAGCAGGAAGAAGTCTTGCGGGCACCGTCCGCACTGGGCGCCAGCAGTCTACAGCCCGAGGTCTCCTTGGCTGAGGGCGTCAGCTGACGCGCACCACCTCACAGGCTGGGGCGGGGCCATGTGTGGGCCCAGGGCCCTGCTGCCCTGTCCTGTGTCCACAGCCTTCCAGAACCCAGTCTGAGCCCGGGCTGGCTAACCCCCGCAGAGCACAGTGAGGCCCCTGCCCTGCTGCCAGAGCCCTGCAGGGACCACCACCCTCTTGAGCATGGTCACTGCTCCCACCCTGCTCCTGCAGGCTCTGGAGTTCCTGGGAGCCTGACCCTGTGAGAGGGGCAGGGCCCTTCACCCCTGAATAAGGCCATACCTGCAGGGGCACAGGGTGCTCCAGATGGGCTCAGAGGCTCACAATGGGGACTGTCCCATCGGCCACACTCTGCTCAGGCCCAGGGCTTGACCTTGGGCTGGGAGCCCCACTCCCTGGGGAGGGGAGCCCCTGTCCATTATCTTCTCTGCACCCAGCCTTCGGAGGCTGAGGTTGCACCTCAGTAATCCTGTTGTCCCTGACCTTGACCCCGGTCACCAGAGTCCTACAGGAAAGTCTCCCTGTGGCCCCCGGTCAGTGCGGCTTTCCATCCACACTCACCTCTCAGCAGAGGACGCTGCTCCCTCCTCAGGTCACTGTTCCCAGGACAGCGGGCTGTGAATGCTGAGCGCACCCATCTGGGGAGCAGGTCCACCCAGCCACCCACGGCCGTCGGAGAAGCAAGTGCCCTCCTATGGCGCCGGAGCAGGGGTGAGCCAGCTGACCTTCACAAAGCAAACAGGTGTGGCCATTATTTCAGAGTACTTTACTGGGCACAGCAGGAAGAAATAAAGTACATTTAGGAAGTGGGACTCCCTTAAAGAAGCTGACCTTGAACAGAGACCAGCCAGCTGCAGAGGGCCAGTGGGGACTCCCAGGCCACTGAGCTGAGATGGGCGTTCTGGACCCACAGGAGGACCAAGCTGCACTGTGAGCAGCAGCCCACAGACTCTGCAGACCTCACCCGGGGAGCCAAGACGCAGGAGGCAGCTCTGTCCGAAGCAGCACTGAGCACCGGGAGAGGCCTGAGCAGGAAACAGCTCCACAAGTGACACCGTGCAGTGCAGCACCGCCTGCATGCAGCTGGAGCCCGAGGCCCCGGCACACCTCGCGCTGTGCCCCAAGCTGGGAGGAGCTGGAGGAGCCGAGAGCAATGGGACCCTTCCTGGGGCTGCATGCGTGCGCAGGGTGGGGAGCTGCGGGTGAGCAGGCAAGGGGTACGCCATGCTGCATGGCAGCCAGGGCAGGTCCCCCAGCAGCAGGACAGGTGGGGGGCTGTCCTGCCCCACGAGTCCTGTGCTGAGCCGGCCTACTCCGTCATCCCTGAACTCTGACTGGCTCCTCCTCTCTTCACACCCTGGCTCTGTGCTGCAGGACTCCCTGCCTCTGGCCTCTGATGGAGCACAGTGGCCAGGGACCCACGGATGGGTCTGCGGAGCCAGCACCCCTGCCAGCCCGACTTTTGCCCAGTGACCACCAGGCTGAGTGGGACCTCTCTAGCCACACAGCCCTGCTGGGGACATACAGCCCACCGTAGGCTGGGGTCAGCAGGGGGCGCCATCCCAGCTGCCCTGCAGAAGGTGATGGCTGTGGCCGGCCTCTTCCTGGGCCAGGTACCCAGGCACCCAGATCTTAGCTCTGCACACCCGTGGGGCCCACAGCCAAGATGCAGCTGGCCACATGCCCGTCTTCCCATATAGAGTGAGCCAAGGACAGGGTGACACACATGGCCTCACAGGGGATCTGGACCACAGGGCAGGACAGGGGGAGCAGGCCGCAGGGGCAGTGGGGTCCAATGTCCCCGGCGACAGTGCTGTCACCATTTTGGCCACATCCTGAGGGACGTGTTAGGCATGACCATGGGGACTCCAGGACCGGGGTCACAGCCACACTGGTACTCCTTGTGACCGGGTTCCCTAAGAAAGGCCCTGGGCACTTGAGGGTGGGCACTTGTGGGTGATGGCAAAAGTGTGTGTGTGTGTGTGTGTGTGTGTGTGTGTGNTGTGGGTGATGGCAAAAGTGTGTGTGTGTGTGTGTGTGTGTGCTTGGGTGTACTCTCTCTCTCTCTCTCACACACACACACACACACACACACACACACACAGTCACCCATAGGGGATTCACACATATATTCACATACATGCATCTACCTTCACGCACGCACTTCTCACACAAGCACACGTGCGTAGTGCAGGAGCACGTCCCCGGGCACGCCGCATCCTCTCCACCTGGCCCTCAGAACGGGGGCTGCTCGCCGCCTGCCCTCACCGCCACGGGCGTCCCCCGCACAGAGCCCTTCCATGGTGCCCGCAGGCTGCTTGGGAACGCTGCAAAGGGCGCCTCCGGGCAGAAGAAGGACGGCAGACTGCCGGGAACGCTCGCCCTGGCTCTCACTCTAGATAGGCAGGCGTGTCCCCCAACAGGTGCGGTCGCCTGCTCACCTGGCAAGATGACACTCACGGGATCCCCACTTGGGATGGGACAGCCGAGGCTCAGAGAAGCAGGTCGTTTTGCGCCAGGCCACAGCGCAGCAGGGCCTGGGCTCAGAGCACGAGCGGCGCGCAGGCGCCCTGCGTGGCGGCGCCCGGCGATGTGGGCGGGGCAGCAAATCCTGCCCCGACGTGCCCCGCCTTCCCGTGCCCAGCGCGCTCCGTCTCCAGAAAACCTGCCTGGCCTCCACCCTGGCTGTTCTGCAGCTGGGACCTAGGCTCAGGGAGGAAGTGTGGCTCACCTCAGTCCACCCAGGAAAACCGCAGTGGCTTCTGCAGGACCCAAGCAACTCCACATGGCGCTGGTCCACACCACGGGTCCACATGGAAAGAAGGAACCCGAGTCCTTCCCACTGGACAGCAGAGCCGGCCTCCAGCTGCTGGCGGCCCTGGCGCCTGGTGGTAGGGAGGGCTCACCTGGCCTACGGTGCACCAGCAGGGCGATGGCTGAAGACCACAGGCCTGAGCCGTGAGCTGTGAGGCCAGGACAGCGCACCCCACCCCTCGCCATGGGGGGTGCGTGGCCAGCCCAGCCACCCCTGGGGCAGCGGGTTCCCGTCACAGGAGCGGCGCCGCGTTCCCCTGGCCAGCCCTGTGTACTGGCGGGGGTCTGGCTTCCCCTCCACCCCAGATCAGGTCTTGCAGCTGGCAGATCCACGTCTGGCCCAGGTAGGAGGACCGAGCCTGCCGCCCACCCTACCTGACTTGTCCTGACTGCTGAGATGGACTTCCACGGAGGGTCCCCAGTCCTCCAGGCCAGGCCGGAGCACTGGGCCCCATGTGGGCAACGGGCCACACCTGGGCTCCCAAGGCAGTGACAGCCAAGCTCGTGCTGCCCTGCTGCGGGTCTTGTCTACCTGCCCCCACTGCCCAAGGCCAGCGAGGTCTCTGATATCAACTGCAGGCCACCCGATGGCCACAACCCACACACAGGCCACCGATGGTCCAGGTCAATACCTCTCAAGAGCAGCTGGAATGTGACAGGTGTGACCCCAAGCAGGTGGCCATAGGTGGGGACACTGGCAGCACGATGCTCTGGACCTCATGGTCTGTTCTCTGGAGAACGCTGAAGGGCACCTTCAGGCTTGGTCTCCCCTGGGGACCCTGGGCGTGTCCTGGGCTGTGTGGCCTGCTCACCCCCTCAGGGTCAGGTGGGAAGCGCGGCACCCATCCTCCCTCAGGCTTCCTGGCCGCAGGTGAGCGATGCGGAGGAAGCACTGCTTTCCTCATAGCTGAAGCTCGGGTCTCGGCCTCTGCGTGGCGTGGGGCTCACGCGGCTTGTGGGCACCCCGACCCTGTCCACTCGATGGGCAGGATTGGGGGCCACCCCCTCGGCTCCAGGAGAACCCATGCTTGCAGCTGGGCACTGCCCTGCACTCGGAGGGATCTTTGTGGCCGGGCGGCTCCAAGCCTGGGCGTCTGCACCACCTCCTGTCCCCGCCAGCCACTCCAGCTGTGGCCCTCTCCCGGGATGCCACGGCCAGGGAACAAAAGCCATGCTTATCAAAGGATTTTTTTCTTTATTTTCATAATTTAGCTGAATCAACACAAAATTGAATACTGTAAAACAAAGAAAAAACTATGCTGTCACATCTGAAATCTCCCGGTCTCTCCCCCCAGAGTGAACGCCTACACTTGCTTTCAGAGGAATCTGAGGGGGAGGCTGTGGGGCCCTGGCAGGAGGGCGTGAGGGGCCCTCGCATCCCTCCCCGGAGCAGGAGGGAGCCCAGCCGGCGGAGGGAGTTGCAGGGGGCAGTGTGCTTCAGGTCCCCGCTCCGTGGTGGGACCCACGCCTCCGCCCTTCTGTCCGGCACGAATCGCGTCACCGTGTGGCTGCCAGGGGAAGCGGGATTGCAGCCATGGGGCCAGGACTTGGGCAAGTGGGTTCTTCTCTCCCACCTTTAGTCTACGGTTGCTGGGACAGCATCTAGATACTGCAGTTATATGGTTCTTTTTACTTTTTTATTAGCATAGATCTGGCATAATACTCGTGTTAATTGGACTCGTAGGTAGTATACTTTAGCAGAAGTCAGGAAAATAAAGGAAAGGAAGCAGGGGCTCTTGGCAGGGCAGGTGGGCATCCCTTCCCCTTGCCTTCCGCCAGCCCGCTGCCAGCCCCCACCGGGCAGGACCACTCGGAGGACGGTGTCTTGGCCCCATGCCACCGCCCACCCTGCCTCCGTGATGTCCCATGCAGACACTCTGGGCTGAGGGGACAGCACTGCAGAAGGAGGAACTGAGCACACGTGGGCCTCGAGACCTATGCGTGGCACAGGGGAGAAAGAGAAGCTTCTGGAACAGGCCTGACCAACACTGCCCGAGCCACAGACCAAGGGCTTCAGCCACCAACCCAAACCAGACAGAGAAGCCGGGTCTCCCGGCGCTGGCCGGGGGCCGACAGGGCACGGGCCATGGTCCTCAGCTGCCTCCTGGAGTCCTGCCCCGCCCGCCTGGCCCTTGCCCCACGCAGCCCACCCCACAGTGTCTCTGAGAACCGCAGGGCCGGGCCGCAAAGCAGGGGACGACCAGGGCTGCCACATTAATGGTTAAATAGGATTTTCTACAAATATACAACATATAAAAACTGTTAAATATATAACTTTAGGCTTTGCAAAATACATTTAATGATCTCTTTCAAACAAGTGTTACTTCAGTTTCCTTTAATTTGCTTTCTGGAGCTAAATGGCGTATCGGATGAGACAGCAGTCACGGGAGACCAACATGCTCTTGGCGAATACTGGATTATCCAACTATCAGACATGGAGCTGAAGAAGAGGCATGTTTAAGTGGTTAAAACAGAAAGTGATTTTAGTACGATCGAGTCGGTCTAAGCACGGAGAAGGAGCGGGTCCGTGTCCCCCGGGGTCCACGCCGTCTGCGCGGCGGCTGTCCCCGGCTGTGTCCCCGCTGGGTCCTGCAGGGTTGCCGTGGCGCTGTCCTCCTCCCCTCGCCATCCTCCTGGGTGTGACTCCGCATGTGAGGCAGGGCCTCAGCCGTGGGCACCCCGTCCTCTCCAAGGCAGCCTCAGCTCGTGCCCTCCCACCCGCGCCGTCCCAGGACTCAGACAGTAGGGGTGCGTCCACGTTAAAATAGATTTTGCTCTTTGGTCTATTGAGTATACTGAAAGTATAAGAAAATAAAAGTGATTCAGACAGTCTGGGGCCCAAGAGGTGGCGACTCCAGCGCCAGACACTCGTGGAAGGTGTCCTGGCTCCGCTGGCGGGACGGCAGCTTCCTCCTGGTCCTCGTTCTCCTGCGCCAAGGTCAGCGTGACTGCTGCAGGCGGGGTGCGGCGGGGCGCCCCGGGCCGCGGACCACTGATGCCCTGTGTCGCCCTCACCTGTGAGTCCACGTCCCGGTCTCCTGGGTTCAGCCAGAGACCAGGGCGCTGAGTGCCAGTAACGAGGCCATCAGGCACAGGCCGTAGGAGCCGGCAGGCAGGTGTGGAGCTCGGTGACATCCACAGAGGAGGATGACCTTGGCCGAGGTGCAGGCTCTCCAGGGAGCTGAGACCACTGCTGGGCCCGCAGGGGCTGCGTGTGTCAGGAGACCTGCGAGACAATGAGAAGAGTGTGTTAGGCTCACGGGCACCCAGGCTGGGCTGGTACAGGGACAAATTCCCCAAGTAGGGACAGCACCTGGAAACCGCCCAGCCAGCTCACACCAGGAGGACAGGGCCCCTGCACCTGAACGGGACGTGGAGGGAGGCCCCATGTGGCGTGGGGGGAGGCCAGGCCTGCCCTGCTTCCTGAGGTGCCAGCCTTGCACAGCAGCTGCAGCAGACAGCTCACAGAGCCTGAGGAATGTGCCCGAGAGTCGGCACCACCTTCATTTGGGGCCACCAGAACCACCTGGTGAAGGGGCGGAGGTGCCAGGCAGACCCCCCGGGGAGCCCTGGGCCCCATCCCCTGGCCCAGGACCATCATGGTTGTGAGCTGGTTGGTTCACTCATGGTCCCTAGCGCAGCCACCGCGGTCCTGGCAGGCTGTGAGAGTGGGCAGGGACAAAGGGTGGCCCCTGTGGTCCAGACCTCAGCTGTGAGCCGCAGGTGCACGCTGGGTCTCACCCACGCCAAGCAGGCCAGACCATGTTGGAAGTGGTTTGTTAGGGACGTGGCTGGACTGGGTGGGGGACTCTGAGGTGCCCTGAAACAACTGAAGCCGTAACCTTGCTGTTCCTTCAATCTGCCCTGGCCCGTGTGGAGCCACGGCCCCTGCACCATCTAGACGTGAGCCCTCAGGAGGTCTCAGGGCTGTGTGCTGCGGGCTCCTGCACTCCCAGCTCCCCAGCTCCAGCGCTGCCCTGGATCCCAAGCCCAGCCCAGTCCCAGGTGCTCTCAGCATCCTGGGGCCTCTCTGTGGCAAGGGTTCTGTGCTGGCCAGCCACCTCCTTCTCCACCACTCCCTGCCTCTGGTGGGCTGGCTAGACGTGGCCACTCCTTCAGAAGCCACCCAAGCTCTCCAGCTGCCCACTGCCCCAATGCTTGCACCCCAGAGCAGGCTGCTTGCTGGAGATGGTGGGTCCCAAGGGCCACGCAGGCAGGGGCCTGCACACCCCACTTGGATGCTGGCCACGCCACAGCACTCTGTCACAGCCAGCCCCAATTCAGCCACCCACACAGGCATGCGCAGGGCACTGCCACCCAGCAGCCTTCGCCTCATGGCTCTGCAGGCAGAGGTGTGGCTCAGGCATGGAGCACCTCCAGGGCTCTCTGAGCTCTGGTGGCCGCAGCCACCTGAACCTCTGCGACTGGAAGCTATGGCCCCAGGTGGCCCTCTCCCTGGGTCTCTGTCCCTCTGGCTCTTGGGATCTATCTTTCTTTGAGAGCCTTCATAGAATGACATCTACAGACACCTCATTTCACACAAGTCCCCCTACAGATCCGGGGGACATAATGTCCTTGGGGACCACTACCCAGCCCACTGTGGGCCTGTCCAGCTCTTCTTCCCTCACCCCTGGAGTGGCTCATACTGTCCCATACGCCCCTGTCCTTAGCCACCAGCCCGAGTCTGATCTCTGGACGTCCCCCCACCTCTCTGGCGTGGCCCGGAGACCCAGGTCAGTGCTGCCAGCGTCCCTGTCCCACTCCCAGGCTGCACTGCCCTCCAGGGGGGCACAGTCCCCTCCCTCTTGTGGCCTCCAGGGCTTCGAGTTCCTGATTTGTCTTTAGTCCACGGAATCTCAGAACCGATCCTCCACAGAAACACTGACAAATGCAGAAGTAAACACACAGGAAACAGGTGTCTACCACACTGCCACATCCAAGGAGGACACGCTATAGCCGACCACACACCGACTCCCTTCCCGCCTAGCACTGACCATGTGAGTTCTCAGGTCAGGGCCAGACTCCACATCGCGTCTGCGTGCTGGGCAGCAGCGGTTCCTGGTGACCAGGGACGGGATGTTGAACCGGTCTCCCTGTGCTGGGGCTGGACAGCCTACGCCTGGCACCCTGGCAGTGGCTGTTTGGGGCTTTTGCAGTGGGTGAGCAGAGCCTGGCAACACAGGCCTTGGCATGGAAGGTGCCGGTCAACAGGTACAGTCTGCCCAGGCTGACAGTCTTCTCTAACTGGACAGCAGTGTTCCGCTATGGTCCTGTGTGTGTGTGTGTGTGTGAGTGAGTGTGTGTGTGTGTGTGTGTGTGTGTGTGTAAGAGAAGCCAAATGATTTTCCAGCACGTTCCTGGCCACTTGTGCATGGCTCCTGCTCTGTCGATGTCTGTGTCCCTGAGGTGGCTGAGCAGGCACCCTGCATGTGCCTGAGCACGGCTTGTGGTAGCTGTAGGTCACTGTCCCGTGTGGCCCACCTCTGGTGTTTGCCCACACAGATGACGGGATGTGGTGAGTGACTCATTGGCTTTCCCCACTGTGGACAGTCACTCAACGTGTGTGTCCCGGTCATCTCCCATGGAGCCTGCGTCCACCTGGAATGTCTCGTGGTCTACGGATACACAGGAGGGGCCAAGGGTCCTCGGCAGAGGCTCTTCCCTGGGGACAGCCTGGGGGACAGCCAGCGGTAGCTGCCACCTGGTGGGGATGGCCACCCCGACTTGGGCCCAGTACGGCCCCACTCTTGGCTGTGTGTGGATCTAGGATGAGCAGGGTGGCCCTGGGAAGGTTCCTGCGCTTTCCACCCAACCTGGACATAGGGTCACAGGATCCAGGGGCCACCCACGCATGCCCCTGGGTGCAGACCCCAGCCAGGCGCCACTGTCTATAGGCCAGGACAGCGCGATGGCCTCAGAGCCCTTGTCTCAACAAATGGGCACTTTTGGGGTGTCCACAGAGAAGCAGCAGGCACAGCATCATTAGGAGTGGGAGCCCCATGCGTTCTGGGGTGCAGCCTCCTGCCCCGGCACTGTCTGTGGGGGGGGGGTTCTAGACAGCACAGTCTGATGTGCTCAGAAGCCTTCTTGGCTGTGAAGGATTTCCAGGGCCACCTGGCAGGTGGAGGCCACAGGAGCCAAAGACGGGAGTGACCCTGGCTGTGTCTCACAGCTCCGTGTGTCACTCGCCATCAGACACCGTGGCACTGGAATATGGAGCCCTCTGGCTTTGGTCCATGAGCAGCAGCCTGTGTCTACCCAGGCTTCAGGGCTGCTCCCTCCCGCCCCTGCAAGCCTGGACCTCAGCCACCCCGGGACATGCTGCGCACCCGGCCTCTCGCCCTCCTCCACGGTGCCTCTGCCCTCTCACTCCCAGATGCCGCGGGTGGGGGGGGACGGCCATCAGGCACACGGGGAGCAACCCGGATCCCAGCCACCTGGTGGCCAGCTAAGCCCAGGGCGAGGGGTCAGTGGGCTCTCGGTCTGTCTTGTCAGGCTGGCCAGCACCGGATGTCCCACCCAGCTGGACAGAGAGGCCACCTTGAGCCAGGCTGCGTGGGGAGAGGCACAGTGCGGCTGGTGTCCTCCTGTGGGTCCTGAGGCAGGAGGACCAGAGCTGCCCAGAGGGTGGCGGCACCAGCCAGCAGGGAGGGGTACGCCGGGAGCACTCATGCTGAAACCCTGGAGTCCCCAGACGAAAGACAAGCAGAGGCCGTCCTTCCTTAGTTTGGGGTGTTGGGTATTTCATCCCAACAAAGAGTAAAAAGTAACTGAGACACCTTGCTAAGTGGACGACAGTGTCCCCTGTACCTGGTGTGGCAGGGCATCGCACGAGTGCCCCGCCCTGTGTCTCCCTTGTTAGACGCCCTGTGACCCTGAGGTCAGCTGCACTGAGGTACACACGTGGTACCAAACGCCAGCCACACCCTGCAGGGCAGCTGAGCGCCGTCCGCGTGTGGGGTGTGAGGCCGGAAGTGTCACTCGGAGAAAAGATCAACCCAAGGCGGGAGCCTGGGGGACCTTCGCAGTGGTCACTATCTCTGGCGATCTGAGTCCCTCCCTGGTTGGCCCTGGGGACGTGCAGGCCACTCCTGAGTGGACTCTGAAGTCAGTGCACCGGCCAGGCTGGGCTGACTGTGCTTCAGGGACCTGCTGGGAGGACGCGGGACACCAGCCCACACTGCGGAGGTGCGGGGACCTCCACGCCTCCCCCGGCTCTGCTCTGCACTAGCTCAGCTCCTTTGCCTGCGCTCCCAGGGACAGCATGCGGCCAGCTCCAGCTTCTCTGGATCCACCCTCCCGGGGAGGGAAGAGGCACCACGGACGCCACGCTCCGGCCAAGTCCAGGGCTGTGATGTCGCAGGGCTGCACCAGCTTCTTCCAGGTCCTGCCCGCAAGGACCATGCTGGGCGGGAGGGACTTCTGCCGCCAGGCAGCGTCTCTGTCCAAGAGCAGACGTCTGCCAATACAAAAAGCGAGCTACCTCCGGGGCCCCTGCTCCCCACGTGCACGCTGAAGGTGGAGCCCTGAAAGACAGGAATGCGTGCTTGCGCATGGTGCTCGGCGCCCAGGGGCCCTGTGGACACACGGGTGGCCCTCCTCGTGGTGCCCCATGGCCAGAGCAGTCTCAGCCAGACAGTGAGATCGTGTTGTGGCGTGCTGAGCCCCTGCCTGAAGAGTCCTTGCAGACCTGGCGCAGTGGCCTCAGAACACTCACTAGTGGGCCCTCTGGGGGCCCATCGTGCACGCTGGCCCGGGGAGAACTGAGCACACCATGTGAAGGCTCACAAAGCCTGAGGTCTGTGGCACACGGGTGTGCGCAGGGGCAGCAGGTGCGCTCGGGATGCCCCTCTTCAACGACCAGGGCTGTCTTCAGGGGAACCCACCTGGAACTCGCAGGTGTGCTTCCTCAGGGCCCAGCATCAAGAAGCTGGGTATGGGCGGGGGCTGGACAACACTGGGCTTCAGCCCCGGCTACACCTTGCCGTCCATGCTTAGTGTGGCCCAGGGGCAGCATCGGGGGTTGGGCATCCAGGGGTGAGCCCTGTGCCTCGCCTGCTCCTGCCCTGGCTCCACATGCATCTTCCCAAGACAACTCTGCCCATGGCTGGGCTCAAGCCGGGGCCAATGGGCACAGAGGTAAACAGCAGTGCCACTCTCATGCGGGAATCAGCAGCCTGCCTGGCACACAGGGCTCCCAAGAGGGCCTGGGGCCTAAGAGATGTCACGGGGCAGCTCCTGCCCAGCTGAGCACGCGGGTTCCGAAGCTTCCTGGGCAGGACGGCCTTACTGCAGGTGCGGGTCCAGAACGCAGCCCACAGCACAGGGCCCGTGCCCCCAAGCTGCCCTGCTGGCAGATGCCAGCCCTTGTACAAAACAGCTCAGCAAGTCAGCTGCAGGATACCGCAAAGCAATCCAAAAGAGACGATCTGCCAGGGAAGCGGAGCTCCCTGGGAGGTGGGAAGGCTCCAGAAAGGCGGTACATGGATTGGACACACAGAGCCAGCCAGGGCATTCAGGCAAGAACGATGCCATCATAATCGAGGGGTATCTGGGGCCACCAGAGCCGGAGGAGGCAGAAGGATCCATCCCCGGAGACTGCGAAGGGAGTGTCCTGCCCCGAGTCAGACTTTCGGATCCCAGGAGCTGGCTCTGGGGCTCAGGCCTTGGCATCGTGACGGCCCCAGGGGACAAACACCTCGCTTCCACAGTGTGAGTCCCGCTGGATGTGGGGCACCCAGCGCAGCCACCATGCCTGCTCTCTGCTGCTCTCCCCAGCTTGACAGAGCCTGGCACAGCCAGTGGTGTGAGTGAGCGGCGCGGAGCCCACCTGGCTCTCACCTCCCAACACCACAGGGGTTGTGGGGTTGTAGGGCTGCTTTGGCCTCCTCAGCACCGTAAAGGGCGGGGTCTGCAGCCTGTGGCCCCCTGCCGTCTCACTGCCTGTCCTGCTGGAGCCCCGGCCCCCCACCATCTCCATGACACCATTGTATGTTTCATACCGTGAGCAATGAGGGGAACTGACCTCAGGAAGAGGCCCCAGGGTCACAAAGGGAGTGCCTGGAGGCAAGCAAGTCACCATCAAAGCCTCAGTATTCTACCAGCTAAGGGCCAGCTCTTTTGACAGTGACACAGACCCCGAGCCCTGAGGCCAGGTGGGGCACTCCATCTGCACCTGCGTGTACCCTGCCCTGCACCTGTGACCCTCAGCCCTCACACCCAGCCCCTGCCCCCAAGGGATCCTCACTGCAGGATCGGTGTCACAGGCCCTGCACAGTTGTGTCCAGCAGAGGAGTGGGCAGCCTCAGCTGGCCTGGCTGTCCATGGGGCTGGAGACCTGCCCAGCCCAGCTCAGCCAAGGGCCTGAGAGCCCCTCTGTCCCAGGGAGGCTGCAGGCCTTACCCCTTCTTCCATGGAGGGGACGTGGGGACAGAGCAGGCCCTGCAGGGGGACATGGCCCACACACTCTAGGCTGGGGCTGTGTCGTTGTCACTTCTCTTTCGCTCTGTGCCTGGCTGCTTCGCCAGCCTCAGTGCCACCCAGCTGGGGGGTGCCCCCTAACCTTCAGCCTGGTACTGCCTGCATCAGGGCCTCCTCAGCGTGGGAGCAGCTGCTCTCAGGAGCCTCAACAAAGGGATGGAACAAAGCCTGGATCCCTGGGTGGCTTTCCTTTCTGTCCCCAGCCTTGACACTGATTTGAAGCTCCAGGCACGTTGTGGGCACTAATCCCATCGTGTGAGTGGCCTGCTCTGCCAGCCCCAGCCCTAGGCCTAGCTGGCACCCTCCAGTTCACAGGCAGCTGTATTGGGGAGAAGGCCAAACCACCGCAGAGCTGCCTCCTGCCGCAGCCTCCTGTGCCCTGCGTCAGGCTGCAGGGCTGCGAGGCCTCTGGGACTTCAAAAGCAGCACCAACCTCAGCCTTCCCAGGCTGCTTCTGGTGTCCTGGGTGCAGTTCCAGGGCACAGCCAAGTGGGGCAGCACCATCGGCGGGCGGCTGGCTCTGAGTGGAGGAGGCTGGGGCATCAGTCACTGGCCAGTGTGACGGCGAGCTCCAGGAGCCCTGGCCCGTGGGGCGCTGGCTGACCCGTAACACAGCTCATCTGCATGGCTGACTGCTGCAGCGGTGCGGAGGTGCGACACACACACACACACACACACACTCAAACATCCCATCCACGTGTCAGGGAGCTCACAGAGTGGGGCCTCCGTCACAGGCACAGGAAATGGTGCCTGTGGGCAGCTGCCCCGCCTGCTCCCGGCCTTGGGAGCCAAGGCCGCATGTCCCCCTGGATGTGCTCATTCCAGGCCCTTCAGGAAAGCAGCGCTGCAGCGCCGGCCGCGCCTGCCTCCTCCACCCCGCGCCTGCCCTCAGGCCCACCCTGTGGCGGGCGGTCTGGCTCTGCTCCTGCCCAGGCGAGCACGCCTCCCTGCAGGGTGCTGGCCTCCAGCATCTCCAGGAGCTCGTGTTGGGCATCAACACTGTGAGTCACGGTGCCAGGTTTACGGTCCTCGGCCAGGAGCGGCGGGGCTGGTGCGCTGTGGCCTGAAGCCCCAGAGTGGCCTACGCAGGTCTTTCTCTTTGCCCTGCCCAGGACGCCGTTGCATCCTCGCCAGCACCTGTCAAGAGGCTTCCAGAAGGATGTAGATTAAAATAAAGTGAGCCGCAGCTGGACTGAAGAGCAGCCCCTCGAGGGCCTTGTGGTGACTCCATAAACCCTGTGACATGCTTCATCACCTGGCCCACAGGAGAATCCTCCCCAGCAGGTGAGAGCTGCCTTTCACCTGCGCTGGACTGCACCCTGCACCTGCGCTGGGCTGGATAAGTCTGACTGCACTCACCGCTTTCCGATCTTGGTTAAATATTTATCTGGGCTTCCTATTCCTCCTGTCCGAGTCTTGCAGTTAGGATCGTTCTGTAATCCCTAGGGAATTTAATTTGGAACTTGCGCAGGTAAGGATGCAAGTTACACAAGAAAGGACCCACGGCTCCAGCACCGACTGCCAGCCTGAGGAGCTCCGGCAGCGGGGTTGGGTCCTCTCGCCCACCAGGGCCCGCTTCAGGGCCGCCTGGTCTTCCCACCAGCTGGAAAACAATGGTGACAAGAGTGAACGCCTGTTCGGATTTACTTTTGTGCCCCATGGAGGCTTTACCTCTGGAGATGGACAAGGAGGAGGGCAAAGGGCTCAGTGGATGCCCTTGCTGTGGAACCCCCTGCCGTGGACCCACCGGTCCACACCCGCAGGGCTGGCCACAGGGCAGACACCCTGCAGGCACCCACCACACACGCCAGGCTGAGCTGGCTCAGGGAGAAACTGTAAAGCCACCTGCAGAGTTCCTGCATTTCATGTGAAATTTGAGCAAACAAAAAAATTAGCCTTTGTGGCCTTACCAGAGTTCTGAGCTTATTCTCAGTCTCTTCTTAAATTTTTATTTTGAGCCAAGGCTTCCCTAAACTGCCCATGCAGCCTTGAACTCGTAGTCCTCCTGCCTCAGCCTCCCCAGTGGCTGGGATTGTAGGTGTGCACAGCGCGGCCACCTCGACAATTAAGCTTTGCAGGAGCAGAGGCCCTCCCCTTAGCCGGCCCGTCTCTCACGGTGTGGCAGCTTTTTATCCATGTGCTTCAGGTTTTTTATTTTTATTGTTTCAAGGTAAGGCTTTGCATATTACAAAGCTGCCAGCCACTTCTTCCTAATTTCAAGCCATCTTCTGTGTTTTCTGCGATCGTGAAGTGTTGTGTCGCCTGTCTCTCTAACTTGGTTTGTGTTCATGGATTTTATTTAAAGCTGTGCCTTTCTGGCTGTGTCTGCCTGCAGCGGCCCCGCCACGCGTGGAGGGGAACTTCCTCCTTACAGCGCCTTGGAATCACCGGTTCCCACACCCGACACCGCTGGGGCGAGGCTCTGGCTGCGCCTCCTGGGGGCGGGCAGGGGTCAGTGCACCGCAGCCCCACCACCGCAGCACCGGGCACCCACAGAGTTCACCAGGGAGACGACAGGCAAGGCTGCCGCAGGAAGCTTCTGGTATAAGGCGGGTGGTGGGACCCGGCTAGCGGCTGCTGGGAGCCACCTCTGCGCCAGAACACAGGCCGCGCGTCACTACGAAATCCTCCAGGGCAATAGGGGGATGCTCGGTGCACTGCCCCATACACTCCTTTCTCTATTAGTTTCAGAGACATTCCAGCCGAGTCTCCGGGGCCCTGAGCGCCTGTCCCCCTCAGCTGTGAGTAATAATGATTTATTTTCTGAGAGCAAATAATAGTCATGTGACTGCATTTCTGAGATCAGCCAGAGAGGGGCCAGCACGGTGGTGACCGCAGCACCCTGCGCCGGGCTGGGCTCCGGGGGGCGCACTCTGGACTCAGACGGACCTGGGAAGAGACGCTCACCCACTGAGTCTCGTAAGAATGTACCGGTCGGATCCCCTGGGGCTGGAGATGTAACTGAGGATATTAACGGTTATTTTTGGTAATTTCTCCCTTAGGAAAATCATGCATTTAACCAAAATGTCCAGATTTAGTGGCGAATCTACCAGCTATGCATGTATTTCAAATAGCTTAAGAACCTTTGGATACTGTGACTTCTCCTTTGTCCTCTCAGATTTATTTTCTGATCTTAAAATAATGACAAGAAACAAAGCCTCACACACACCCCCGCCCATTTCATAGCACTGTCGAAAATTCCGTGGCAGATTCTAGGCACTGCTTCGGCCAGTTTATTAATACAGCGGCTGGTCTCAGCTTCACTCGCTGTCTCTCTCTTCTCTGCGGAGCATGGCTTTCGCCTAATGCTGGATCTTTATTTTTGCTGGTTCTGACCTCAAGCACTGGCAGGGAAGGCCGACAGTGTCCGAGGTGCCGTGGCCATCCCTGCTCCTCCGGCCACGCGGGCCAGGGCTCTCTCACTCCTGCATGCCTGCCCAGGTCCCCGCCACCTTCTGCCCACTTGATCCAGTGCCTGCAGCAGCCCCAGGAGGCGACGTGGGGCCTCCTTTACCCATATAGGCAGCCCAGGTCTCCGCGCTATCCAGGGGCAGCTGCCCACTCGGGGGGCAGCAGACGGTCTTCAGAGCCTTACGTGGCCCTCGTGCATGTGGCTCACTTTAACCCAGGGATCGCCAGCCACCAGGTATGTGGGAGGGACCGGGCTGCACTGCCAGAGGCGAGCAGCAGGTGGGTGCAGGATGCTTAGCCGGGGTGTACAGCTGCTCCCCACGGCCCGCACCTCGCTCGGCCCGGGCCGGCGCGGGATCAGATTCTCAGACGTGCCTGAGGGCTCAGGCGGAGCTGAGGCGGGATGCTAGAGCCGGGGAGCAGCTGCAGATACAGATCAGCATAAGTGAAGAGGCCTGAAAGCTCCCAAAAGGAGACGACAGAGCAACCGGACACAGCAGCACAGTCGGATGTTGGTCTCCGTCAGTTCCAGATAGGGTCGTCTAGTTGTGGATAAACCACCGCAGGGCTGCCACCGATTCTACGGTGAATTGTACACTCACTATATTACAATGTAACAATGGTAGGAATAAATGCACAAGAAATGCAATGTGCTTGAATAATCTTAAAACCACTCCGCCTCCAATGCATGGACAAACTGTCTTCTACGGAACCTGTCCCTGGCACGAGCACAGCTGGGCATGGTGCTCTGGGCAGCACGCTAAGTACTGGCCTCCGGTCTGTAGCTGTCATTTTGGTCTAGATGCCTGAGAAGTGCAGGCCAGCACATCTCCTCTTTTAGGAAGGACTCACTCAGGCCTTGGCGTACAGAGCCTTTCATAGAGATTTCAAAAGCCACAGAAAATCAGAAACCGTCTTCTTCACCACAGTTTCAGCAGATGACTGTGAATTCAATCTTGGTGAGCTTAATAATCAAAACACCTGTGTCCCACATCTTTTGATTACTGCCACTGTTGTGATGTTTACTTAATCTTCATGCAGACTTGAGAGTTAGCTTTCAAAGTGAAAGGCACGCTCCACTCGTGCTATTTGTCATCATGTGTGGGTAGCCCGCGCTCCTGCTGGGCTAATCAGCGTGAAGGCCCTGAATGCGACACCTCGCCGCTCTGGCTGCACTTTGAGGCAATGCATAAATGTGTAAATAGCAACGGTGTCAATGTGTGATGCCACACTGTGCTCCAGTTACTGCATCCATATGTGACAACACCACACTACATGAGTTACTATACCCACGCGTGACAGCGCTGCGCTACATATGAGTTACGGCATCCATACATGACAGCGCTGTGCTGCATATGCGTTACTATATCCACACGTCACAGCGCCGCGCTACAATTTAGTATGCGTTATCTCCCGACTTCCTTTGGATCGCTTCCGCCTGGTATGGCTCTTTCTCTGCTTCCTTGTTGGCTTGCTCTGAACCTCTGTGTTGGTGGCGCCCCCTAAGAACGGGTGACTGCTCTGTACACTGATTTGCCTGTCTCTGCCTTTTGGTAGCAGCCGCTGGCCCGTGTGCATTTATCGCGATTGCTGACACTGAGGTCCTTCCCTGAGCACCGTGCTCCCCGCTGATTTCTGGCCGGGCTCCTCTCTGGCTTGTCTGATCTGTGTACAGGCGCAGGATTCCACGTGTTCACTTATCCACAGCGTTTTAGTGCAAGGCACGTCTGTTTCTGCCAGTGCTGACTAAGTGTGCCGCTAACGCAAGGCTGCTGCTCAGAGGACAGAGCCCGCTATGGGTCCTTCACCAGCAGAGGTGGGGCGTGGCCCCCTCACCCGTGGCTGCTGCTCCCCCAGCCCTCACTGAGGGCAACCGCGGCATGACTGCGAGAGCGCTGTTCTTCACAATGTGCAGAATATATTAAAAAAGCGGTGCTGGGCATTTCACAGTCACTGCGGTAGCCATAGCTACAGGAACTGTCTATGTCCAGCCCCTGCACTCCGTGGTGGCCATTAATCTTCCTCTGTGTGTCCTTCTCCATCTTGGGCTTCGGGTTCTGATGTCTGTCTTTATTGGCCTGAGTGCTTCTTTTGTTTCCCTCTTCAAGACCAGCCTGTGGGTGGTTTACTTCCTAAATCCTTGCAAATCTGCTCTGTTCCTTTTCCCCAATACGAGTAGGGACAGGGCTGAATTCTGAGGCAGAACTGCTTTTCAGCCCAGCCCCTGGGTGGGTTCCTTCCCGTCCCCCTGCGTTCAGAGGACAGCGTGCGTCCGGAGCACCTGCGGGTCGGAATTCTCCTTCTGCCACCTTCCCTATTCGCTCCACACCAGCTGGGTCCGAGGATGTTGCCGGGGACGCCAAGGCCAGCATGGCTGGGCAGCGGCTCTCCTGGAGCTCCCTCCCACCCGGCCGACTGGGCTTCCGGCCTGCATCCTTGAGCCCAGCAGCCGCCTCCCCTGGCCCCACTGCCCTGCTGTTTCCTAGGGATCCACTCGGCCTTCACATCGCTCTCACGTCCCTTCTCCGATTCTCTGCATGACAGTGCTGCTACTTGTGACGTCCAGTACGTATCTGAATTCTCCTCTTCTGTTTTTGGCAACCCGGCACTCCCTCCTGTTTCTCCTGGTGGGCCTTGGAGGTCCGCCCTGGGTCCAGGCCGCCTCCGCTGTAGGCTCCGGCATCACCACGGCCACCTCAGTCCCTGTGGTACCGAGAAGCAGCGTCCCTAGAGGCCACAGTGTCAGGATCACTGCTGAGGGACGTCTTCAGGGCCACGGACTCCTTCCCACTGCCTGGGCTTGTCCTAGGCTCCTGACTCAGTTTTCACTTTTTTTTTTTTTTTTTTTTTTGT
>NDGN011529335.1:18803-37251 GCA_002564285.1 Tympanoctomys barrerae
GTGGAACCAGGGATTGAACTCAGGCCCTTGTGCTTGCCAGGGAAGCACTTATTCCACTGAGCTTTGATGCTAGCCAGGAATGCAGGAGGCTGGGGGAGTATGCGCATGCCCAGCCCCCTCCGTCCTGTGGTTGGGAGGGCTGGCCTGGGGCTGGGGTGTCTTCAGGGCCCCTGTCAGGCTTCCTGCGCTGGGAGGAGCCCGTGCTGGCCCCTTGCCCCTCAGGGGTCTGTCCACACTGGGGCTTTTTTGCTCTCTAGGGATAGAGGCTGGGAGGGGCAAGGCTCTTCCGGCTGTGTGCATCTTGCAGCCGTGCTCACCAGCTCTCTATGCCAGAGCCCAGCGCCTGCAGCACGCCTTCTGCCTTCCCGGGTGCTGACCAGCAGTCTCTAGGCCCCACGGCCAGCCCTGCACAAGGAGCACACAGAGACCTGGCAGGACTGAAGGTCACTGTCACAGCCACGTTCAAAGGACAACCCCCGGGCGTCTGCTGTTGCTGGGCCCCAGGGCCTCTGCTCAGCGCTCAGCCCACGTGGGCTTGTCTCTTCAGTGCTGCTGGAGACTCTGATCTAGAACACTGGAACTCGCAGCCAGCAGAGGCCGGGAGGGAAACCCTCCGCATGGCTCCAGGCAGCAGCTCTCACTCCTGGGCGCGGGGCCGTCGGATCTGCCTCCTGAGCGCCACCTGTCCAGCGAGCAGCTTGGGACAGGCCCCACCCTGTGGGGGCAGCCAGGTGTTGCCACACATAGCCCAGGTTGTGCTGGGGAGAGGATGCCCAGGGGGCTCAGCGGCAGACCTGTGGTGCCAACTAGGTAGCGAAAGTGGGTGAGGGCATGGCCCAGGTGCTGGCCTCAGCTGCCCAGTCTCTGGCTTAGTGGGGCGTTGACATTTATTGTAACCGCCTTCTAAAAGACTGGTGGCATCCCTGCCACATCTTCTCCCTGCAGCAGCACGCAGGAGCCGAGCGGCGGGGGCTGGCTGAGGCCCTGCTCCTACCTGCTGCCGTTCAGCAGCCCACAGCTGGGCATGCCGGCCACAGACGCATGGCACAGGTGTCTGCCCAGCTCGGCACAGCTGGAGCCTGGGCACAAGGGTGTCAGCCACGGCTCAGCACGCAGCTCCCGGGCGGGTCAGGAAGCAGCCTCAGCCCCAGCTCCGCCACACGCACACTCCTGGGTTGCGCCTTGCTTACAGGACTTTACTTTTCCAGTGCAGCTAAGAAGGGCTGAGTTCACTTTTGTCCTCTATGAGACAACGAGCTACTAAGCAACTTCACCTCCGAGTTACAAGGACATCTTAAGCCAAAGCAGAGGAACACGTCTCGGACATTCGGACATCCAGCCAGCACCGCTCTCAGGTGCGCTCCCAGCCTTCCAGCCCAGCAGCCACTTGTGGGCAGACATAGCTGGTAAACGGCCCTGGGACAGACACACGTGGTGGCCGCACCTGGACACACACCTGGTCAGCCACACCCGACAGGCCTGGCCCAGCAGGTGGCGGCGACCACGGGGTTCCTTATGAAGATCTCACCAGGTGTCTGACGTGGCTGTGGAGCGTGACTGTGCCCGCAGGGCCTGCGCAGTGCCCTCTTTAGGTGAACAACGCATCGCCTCCATCTGTCCAGGGAACACTTTGGACCTCAGCCCCAAGCAGCCTCAAATGAGCCCACTGTGTATCAAAAAGCTGCCCTCTGTGGCCTATGTGGGGTCCAGCAGGTCCCTACGATCAAGTGCCCACCACTTCAGCCCTGGGGCCGGACACACAGGAGCGATGGAAGGGGTAGACAGAGGCTGCGCCACGACCAAGGCCCAGGCGACCCCACTGGGTCCTGACCCCCACCCCGAGGTCACCCCAGGGCAGCTTCAGGCACCGCAAGGCTGCAGGCAACCACAGTGGCACCAGAGACCCCTTTGCACACGCCCTGGAGAACACGACACGCTGTCCCCTGCCCCCCGCTGGGTCAGCCCCCTAGGACTCCAACTGCCTGCCATTTATGTGTCTAAGATGATTCAAACAGCAGCTACTTCAAGGAGAATGGAGACTAACACAGCACAATGGCTGTAAACGCGCCCGCGCAGAGCGCTGCCCGTTCCCGAGAGTTACCGCAGAAAGGACGCAGGCGTGGCCAAGCCAGTCTGTTTCTGGGCTCATTCTGCTGAGAAGATGAAGGATGTGGCTACTCACAGCAGGTGTGGATGCGGCGCCGGCCTGGGCGCCTCTGTTCACACACCGCATCTATCAGCATGCCCAGCAATCACTGTGGCGGTGAGTGGCACAAGTCAAAAGGGCACAAGACGGATCGCGGGAAGGGCTGGGGCAACGACTTGGCATTCCTCATGGTTTGCGCCCAACAAAGATTAATTTGGGTGCAGTCTTGGGCTCCTGGGGCCTCGGCACCCCTTGCCCACCCGGTCTCTCGTGCAGCTTTCTCATCCTCAGGGGCTCTGTTCTTGGGGCACCACATTCAGAGTCTGGGTTGATGGGCACTGCAGATATGAGTGCAGTGCCAGCTCTGCTCCTCTGGGGCGAGGAGGGCAGTCTCTCTGCTTCCTGGGACACCCCACCATGCCCCGGGCAGGCCTGCACTGCTCCAGGCAGAGCGCTCGGCAGAGGACAGGAGGTGCCCCACTCATCCCGGGCACAGCTTCCTGTGGGCTCAGAGCAGGGTCCCCTCCTCAGGTCCTGGAGCACGGGCAGCTCAGGGGTATGGGGAGTCCTGGTGCCCAGGTAAGTGGAGCCAGGCTGCCGCTGGGGACATATCTACCTCTCTCCTCACAAGGGCTTTGCACAGGGAATCCCAGGTGAGTGCCCACTTGTGCAGGGGCCGGTCCCTGCACTCCCCTGCCTATGCAGGTGCACAGCGAGCTGCACCAGGTACTCCAGGGCCACTGCCCAGGTTGGGCTTGTCCCTGCACAAGCTGCCTGGAGATGGTTCCAGGGTTCTTCTGCTGGTTCCTCCTTGGGTCTGGAGAGCTTCTAGAGCCAGCTCATCATCCAGGTCCCTCCAAGGCTCCCAGAGGATGATATAAATGACCAGGCGGGCCCCTTGGGCACCTGGATGTCCTGAAGCCTGGACGTGTGCTGTGCCGCCACCTCCCTGCTCAGGTGAGCGACCCTCAGGAAGGCCGTGTGCAGCTGAGGTCCTGCTCACAGGGCCATCAGGCTCAAATGTCACAGAGGATGTGACCCAGGGGAGCCCTGGGGGCAGGGAGCTGGGGTCTGCTCCTGGGGGTACAAACTGGCAGCTGCCCGCTGTACCCAGGGCCATGGCCAGAGTGGTGGAGACTGTCGTGACTCCTGCCTGGCAGGATGAAGGGCATCTCAGAGGTCTCCAAAGACATAAAAGAAAGGAGGACTGGGTGCAGGTGGCAGGAGGCAGTCCTTGCTCATTGACGCCTGACCCTCCTCTAGCACTGGTGCTCAGGGGACATGGCCCTGCAGCAGACACACTGGGGTCTGTGACAGGCTGGATGGCTCACGGCGTGCAGAGGCCACAGGGTGGCACGTGCCAGGATGCTCAGCTCCGGGCGCTGTCTGCAGGGCTTGCAGCCGGTTCTGTGTGGGCTCAGCAGCTGAACCCCAGCAGGGCTTCCTCCGTGCTGGGAACAGAGCTACCATTCACAGCCTCAGCAGCCGGCAGAGGTCAGGCACGGAGGGGCACAGGGCACTCCACGGGGCCCTCGGGACAGCCTCAAGGGGGAGGGGAGCAGGCCCAGCCTCGGCAAGGGCAGGCCCGGAGACGCCGGATCAGGTCAAGATGGAGGTGACAAATCACACCCACGTCCCCGAAGTCCACAACACCAGGGCAAGAGACTCCATGTCACCTGAACATGAAACAGGCTGCAGAAATTCCCGGCCACAAGCAGAGGGAGGAGCCCCATGGGACTGCGACGTGGAGGGGTTCAGAGCAGCCCATCAGCTTGGAAGCTGCTGGCCTCAGACTCCGGGGTGGCCACAGGGCTGGGAGGGCATCTGGCTAGGGTCAGGGTAGACACCAGTGGTGCTGCTGGGCCCCGCGGTGGCCCAGGCACTTGCCTGTCTTCATGCCCTCTGCATGGGTCCTGCTGGTCCGTGCCCGATGTTCCTCCGCTGGCTATGTGGGGACCCCACACAAATCCATGCCGGCTCTTGCCTGATGTCACTGAGTCCCATCCAGGACACCTGTGGTCCTTCCAGATCCCCTGCGCCTCCTCTGATGGTCAGGACTCTATAGTCAGGACTCGCTGCGGCCGTGCCAATGACTCCGCAGCCCGAGCTGGAGGCCTGACGACTCGGCTCTCGGCAGCGCGCCAGCCCTGCCCTGAAGTCTCGCCCCCGCTGCTCACACACTGCAGCCCAGCTGGCTGGAGCCTGGCTCACTTTCGGTGAGGCCTGAGCCCCGGAGCGCTCAAGACACCAGTGCTCTTGCTGGGCCAGAGGACAGATCCTGTGTGGGCATGCACTCTCGTTAGCAGCCTGTAGTCCAAGGAGCCCTGCTGAGGACCCATGCGGGGTCCTCTAGAACAGGGGCTGCACGCCTAGGAGTGGAGGGAGGCTGGCCAAAGCCAGGGAGGTGTCAGACACCGCACGCAGTGCCGGGCCTGACAGCCATGGGAAAGCCTGCACCCTACTCCCTCCTGCCTGGACAGCCAGAAGATAGGCACAGACTCCGGCCGGAAGCATGCACAGGGCAGCCTCTGTCCGCCCCTGGGCAATGCCCCTAAGCCTGCGGCCCCAGCCCCCTCTGTCCTCAGGGACGCCTAGGGTGAAACCTGTGGTGACTTCCCACGAAGGACCCTTCCGGGACTTGGGAGTCCAGGGCAGGACCTGGGCCTGCAGCCGCCACCGATTGTCCTGGTCATGCTGTTCCCCGAGACGCCGCTGCATTCCGGGGCTGTGTCTTTGTTTGTGACCTAGATTTCCTTCTGAGCTTCAGGACATTCCCTGTCCCTCGCAGCCTGAAACTTCAGCGGCAGCTCTGGACGGCTCTTTTCATTCCTTGGGGCCCACGGCACATGTTCTCTCGGGATCCCATGGCTTTCAGGGCTGGGAATATTTTTAGAAAATATTTCTTTGATAATTTTTTTCTCTCTTTTTCCATTTCTCTCTATTTTTGGATCTTTTACTCTCCAGGCCTCCCAAATTGATCTGCTATTTTTTCTTTTTTTCCTATTTCTGAGAAAAAAAATATATATCTACTCTTCTGTTGGACTGCCTCAATTTCATGTTCCAAATATCCAATTGGAGTTCTAACAAGTTCTGCTCTTACTCACATTCCGATAGGTACGCAACAGGTACATACATAATTCTCGAAAATGTTTCCTAGTTCCCATTCAGACAGCATCCTGCTCCCAGCATTTCCTACATGTGACCACTTGCGGCCTCACACATGGTCACCTGTTCTGTCCAACGCTTGGGAGGCCATGGGGACTGGAGGCCAGGGCTGGGCTGACCTTGGCCATCGGGCAGGACAGGCTCTGGGCCAGCTGCAGCGTCCTGTCAGCTGTAGGCTTCCACACCATCCAGCACGGCAGCCTTCAGTACCCCACTTCCTACCTTGGGGCTCAGGAGGCCTGGCTAGGGGCTGTCCAAAGCACCAGTGCATAACACCATGCCTGTTCACCAGACCAGGAAGTCGCAAAGGTGACCAAGCCATAGGGGTAGGGGAGGCGGGTGCCGCTCGTGCTGGTAGATGGCCAGGGCTCCGCGGCCACCCTGTCTCTACCGCTTCCTGGGCCCTGGACACAGCTCCCCACCACTGGTTCAATGTTCGTCCTTGTGTTGCCTTTTCTGCTGCTTCCTTTCTTCCTGAGTTCCCGTTCCTTTCCATCTCTCTCCCAAACAGGCATCCCGGGTCTCCCCCACGTTAGGGACAGGGCGCTAAAGGGCCGACGGGTGGCAGCTGGGCGTCTCAGCAGGGTCCTCTGGCCCCCACTCACAGAGCTGCAGGTTTGGGTTTGGGCTGGGTGGGTGGAGGGATGGCTCCCAAAACCTACATCCACAAGGATCTGAGCAGCTGACCACTTCCGAAGACAAGGGCTGTCGGACGCCGCTTGGGTCTGGAGATGACGTCTTGGGCTTAGCACACATCCCGAATCCAGGGCCAGCAGCTTTGTAAGAAAAGGAGACTGGACACTCAGCAGGTCACATGGAGACAGCGAGACGCTGAGGCGCTTCGACCACTAGCCGGCGTCCGGGGGAGCTGCCACAGCAGGAGCACAGAGGGTACCTGTAAGAGCCGCCCCTGGGACAGGCCTGCCATCCCCAGATCTGGATAAAGCTTGTGTGTGAAACCGCCAGCAGGTGGTCATCGCTTGCAGCAGCCCAGGGACACCCACGCAGGACACTGCCCAGCAAGAGCCCGGGGCCGCATTCTCCTGTTAGAGTGGTCTCACAGCCCGGCAGTGCCCTTTAGCTCAAGGCCCTGACTTCCAAAGGCCCCTCCAAGCCCTGCTGGGCCAGTGCCCAGGGTTCAGGCTCCAGGTCCACGCTCCGTGGGCACAAAGCAGGAAGGACCAGGTGCATCATGGTGACTACCGCACCCCCACGCACAGGGAGCGCCCCTGCATTCGGTCGCCCAGCCCACCCTTGGATGAGGCTGCTGTGGTCCCCTCTGCTGGTTCTGTGCATGCAGAAACCTGTTGTTTCCCCTGGAGGCGTCTGTGTCACCTCACGGCACCTGTGGAAGGCAGGCGAGGGTGGCGTTGGGCCCGTTCCGTGTGCCTGCCACCCGTGCTAGGCTCTGCTGACCAGCCGCGCTCCTGGGTGCGGGCCAGTGGGCGCCTGGGGGCGTGCCAGGAGCAGGGCTGTCCGCCATCTCCCCGTGGACCTGGTGGTGGCTGCAGCCCCCAGAGCACAGTTTAACCCTCAAGGCTCCAACTCGCTTTCCATGACAAGCACTTTCCTGGGATAGCCCCTGCCCCCACTCCGAGGTGGTGGGAAGCGGAACAGGCCTCTACCTCTCTGTGTCTGGACTTGGCCACCACCCACCGGAACCGCTCGGCATGCAAGCAGGAAGGGCAGGGGCTCCTACTCCAGCCCGGCTCACAGCTCCCAAGCAGGGCCTCTACAGATGCAGACAGGTGCCAGGCATTGCAGGAAGCACTGTCCAGGCAGGTCCGTGACAGATAGGGCTTTGCTACCTGGTTATCGTGCAGCTTGCCTGAACTTGGGGTGCCCCAGCAGGCTGTGGGCTGGGCTAGCACACCAGCAGCTGGTCTAAAGCAACATGAGAGGAGGGGGGAGAGAGGAGGGTTGGCCAGGCCAGCACGTCCCCAGCACCCAACAAGTCCCAGGACAAAGCTACACATGGCGCCCCAGTGCACGCTGGGACCTTGGCTGGGAAGACCCACGCAGGACACTGCCCAGCAAGAGCCTGGGGCTGCGTTCTCCGTTAGAGTGGTCTCACAGCCCGGCAGCGCACTTTTGCTCAAGGGCCTGATTCCCAGAGATCCTTCCAAGCCCTGCTGGGCACTCTCTAGGGCTCAGGCTTCAGGTCCAGGCTCTGTGGGTGCAAAGCAGGAAGGACCAGGTGCGACAGCCCCTGCCTGACAGACATGCAGACCCAGGCTTCCTACAGGCAGCTGGGCCCAGGCCCAGCCTGGCCTCTGCTCCAGGGAACGTGATTCATCCATGACATGCCCGGTGACACCTGAGCATGACCATACTCCCTCAAACCCACTGAGCATACTGCTCCCTGTGAATGCAGTTTCTGTCACACAGAATTCAATCATGGCGCTCCATAGCTAATTGGAAAGCAGGTTGTCTCTGATGCACAACAGGAGCGGCCCTTGGTTGAGCACCTGGCTACCAGCCTTCTCCCCCCACCCCCTGGGAGCCCTGCTGCATGGACCAGAGGCAGCCAGAGAAGAGCAAGTATGAGGCCAGCAAGTGGAGGGCGCCCAGAGACTGTCCCCAGGGACCTGGAGCTGCCACCAGGGCCCTGGTCACCCACGATGTCCACCAGGGTCACCCAGCCAGTGCAGACAGATGTCCTCAGGGCACAGCCAGGCCTGCCACAGGGCCTCCAAAGTGCCCCAGGGCCCAGCGTGTCTCTGGGGACCTGCAGGACAGCGGATTTCCATCTCCTGCGTGACCCCAGGCGTGCACGCCCGATTCATTAAATGGACTCCCCCCTGACCCTGGAGCTCACTGATGTTTTGTTCCATTTCTTCCTCCTTCTGAATGCTGATTGTGAGCCACTGAATTACTTTCACGACCCACTAATGGGGTGACGACCTGCACTCGGAGAAGCAGTGATCTCGGAAATGCAAACGTCAGCATGCGCCCAGGTCCCCGTTGAGTTAATCAATGAATCCATTTATCACACTACTTATGCAGGCCAGACAGGGGCAGGGCTGGGGATACCAAGGCCCAGGGCTTGCCCTTGAGTGGCGCCCCCTCTGGAGACACAGAGAAATGATAGGCAACAGGCACAGCCGGGGTGGGGGGCAGAGGTGGCTGGAGGAGGGCCCAGGCGTGGGCACTTGGGCAGGGTCACCAGCCTTCCTAGGGTCAATTTATTGAAAAAGCCATCACCTCTTAGAAAATCGATTTATGAGGACAGTGTTCCTGGGGGGCTCATTTACCCCCTGTAAGGTCTGGGATGGGACGTGGAGTGGAATTAAGAGCTTCAGTTCTACAGTGTTGGGCGTGAGAGTCCCGGAGAACCCTGAGAGGCCTGGAAGCAGGGCGCGAGGCCCTGAATCTGTGGGAGCCGGGTCCTGCAGCTCCCAAGAGAACCCGATAGCCCATGTCCTGGCCCCGGCACAAGCGCTCTCAGGGTCATCACCCACGCCGTCCAGGATGTGGGACAGAGGCCCGGCCACCTCCCTGGAATCCCACCTCCCTGGCCTTCCTGCTACCTGGCTACCTGGTCACTCAAGCTGACCAGCTGCAGCTTTCTGGCTGGAGCTCGCGGGCCTGTGAGCCACAAGGAATCATCAAGCAAGTGTCCACAAGGTGCTTCCCATAAATCAGACACTGGACAACCACAGTTCTTGCCACCATGATAAGCTGGCCGGCAGCCTGTCCTTGGCAGTGCTGGCCTTGGCCTCACACCCCCGAGAGCAGGAGCAGGCCCAGTACCCCGAGGCCTCGCGTCGAGACACGGGGAGAGGGGCCAGTGGCCCTCGCCCTACTACTTGGTTTGTCAGTAGAGCCCCGTTAAAAGGAAGCAGCAGGCACGAGAAGAGGACACGGGCACAAGCAGCACCAGCGGGGCGAGGCTGTCCCCACCACGGTGCACTACGGCCTGGCAGTGACGGCGCCTGCAGGGTCCACAGGGGCTGCTCCAGGAGGGCCCTGCCTGTGTCAGGCGGCACCACAAAGATGCGTGTGCCCCCTGCCCTGGTGCACAGCCGGGCGAGAGCAACACTACACAGCACATGGGCCTGAGGGCACAGAGGGCCCGCTGGCTGTCCTTCCCTGGTGGCCCGGGGCAGCCACTTCCACCCCACACTCCTGAGGAGGCCCCCGCATGCTGGGGGTACCTGAGCGCCAGCCCGGAGGTGCCACAGCGAGGCGGGGCTCCTGGCCGCATGGCTGGCTGGGAGCAGCTGCTTCAGACGAGGACACCAGGCAGAGTAGGGGTCACACATCCTTAGAGTGCATGACAGCCCCCAGGTGGCTCAGCTTGGAAGGGGGCTTCCGTGTGCAGGGATCTCACCATAGTAAGCAGGTGACACTGACAGCCTTGAGCCGTGCTGCTGGTCTGCCTTGGGGACAGAGCTGGGCCAGGCTAAGGGCTGTGACAGGTCTTGTCCCCTCCTGCTCCAGGAGGGTGACACCTTGTGGGAAAGTCAGGGACATCTGTAAAGCTGGTGCCCTGGGAGTGAGGGCCCTGCTGCCCAGGAGAAGGGCTCAGTAGGCAGCGAGCAGGGGCGCCCTCCTCTCTGGGCCTCCAGCTGGCGGCTGGGCTCCAGGACA
Organism: Tympanoctomys barrerae; assembly: GCA_002564285.1. Classification (NCBI taxonomy): domain Eukaryota; kingdom Metazoa; phylum Chordata; class Mammalia; order Rodentia; family Octodontidae; genus Tympanoctomys; species Tympanoctomys barrerae. Next base: position 28,708 of record NDGN011529335.1, read on the forward strand.
CTGATGCAACGGGCATGCTCAGCAGGCTGAGGCAGAGAGGTGACAGGTCTGCATATGGACCTGGAGTACGAGTCTGCCTCCCAACCCTGGCTGCCACAGCCCAGGGCGGCTGGCACGCAGCTTCTGGGATGGCAGGAAACTGCCACCCTTTGTGTCATTTTTCATGACTTTGTCGTCCAGTGCGTGAGCATGGACTACAGGGGCTACAGCAGAATTCCCTGTGGGGAGGACACAGCCCTGCACCGACCCGGCCTCCTGTGCCATCTGACACCTTGGAACCCGACCATACTTTACACATGTGTGAGTGACCAGCAACAGCGCCTGCGCCTGCTGCAGTGGCTACTAAGCAGGCCTGCGAGGCTTCTGACGTCATTACTAAATGCGGGCTTGCAGGGTTATAGTGAAACCATTACAGTGAGAGTAGCATAAGTTATGGACTTACAGGGGCCCAAGACAACTCTCCTTCATTCACTGGGCCAGGCCAGCCCAGAGAGCACACACCCAGGCCTTGGAAGCAGGAACCATGATGGAGCTTCAGGTACCAGGAGGGGCAGAGGCCAGAGGCCAGGATGCTCTGGTGTGGCCCTGGCCGCTGCATTCAGCGGACATCAACTGACCCCAGAGTCCCCAGGCACAGCAGAGCAAGGCCAGGAGGCAGGTGAGAGGAGCTGCCCACTCCTGCCGCACTGGGGCTGCCGAGGCCTCTGCCCTCATGTCATCTATTCAAGCCTGACCTGCCACCCCAGCTGGTTGGCCTTGTGACATCCCAAGCCTGGATCATGAGGTTCTAGAGGAGTCCCTTGCCCATCGTGCTCTGTACTTCAGGGTACAGAGTATGGCCTGTGTCCTCAGAGGGGCCAGAGGTCGCCCAGGCTTGGGGCCAGTTGTCACCCCCAGGCTCCATCTGGGAGGGCATGGCCTCCCCAGGGCCACAGAGGCAGGGCTCCTGTCCAGTCTCACTTCCAAGCATGAACCTGGGGGCTGGGCTGACAGCGCAGAGGCCCGTCACGGTCACATGTCTTCTTCCCCGTGTGTCCAGATGCAGATGTCAGAGCCCTGGCCTGAGACAGGGCCTCTTGCTCCTGTCACAGAAAGTACTTGCCTGGGTAGCCCTGGCACAAGAACCCGACCCTCCAGGAGGTCGTCGCCCACCTCGGGAGCCGCCCAGCCAGCAGAGCCATGGCAGCGAGAAAGCTGGAAGAAGCTGCGGGTCCCCACGGATGCAGGACAGGACAGACCCTCGCCTCTGCCCGGCCACACTGGAGCTGGTGCAGCGCGGGGCCCGGAGCCAGCTCGGGAAGCTCAGGCTGCTGGCTGCTTGGCAGAGCCTGCGGCCTGGTGCTCTGTGCTGCTCCTGGACAGCCGAGCTCAGGAAGGGACACGCCGCTGGCCCTGGCTGCAGGAAGGCCAAGTTGCTCACGTTCCGCATAGAGTGGGCCTCAGGACAAGCCGCTGGACGCCGGGCTGTAGCCCTGGCCTCGGCTGTGGCTCGGTTGGGGGTCGTGTGCCGCGCATCACAGCTCTGTCCTGACTGCACTCAGAGGCCTCTGCTTGCCCAGCCCGTGGGCCAGGTGACTGCAGGCCCCTCCCCGGCAGCCACAGCCAAGGGCCCCTCAGATGCACTGCTAGCAGGTGGGTCTCCCACGGAAGGACCAGCAGAAGAGCGGGTGCTTCCCCGTCTTGTGGGCGGGCTGCAGCCTCGGCCTGAGCAAGCCCTGGGCCCTTACCACCCCTTCTGTGGCCCTAGATCCACCACTCACAGAGCCTGGATTGTCAGGGGGACAAGAGCCCAGCCTCTTGTCCACCATGAGGGGACAGCAAGGTGGGGGAACCAGCCAGCAGAAGAGGTCAGCCCGTGGACTCCAGCAGTGGGCCGCCCAGAGCTGCCCACATGGCCACTGCAAGGCAGCATGGCCCCCAGCACCAGGGGAGGGAATGTCGGAGAGAGGCTCCGTGAAGGACGTAAGCTGCCCACGTGAAACACGGTCTGAGGACCAGATCAGCCCTGGTGTCTTGTGAGGAGCTGGCAGAGCGCCTGCTCAGCGGGAAGAGGAGGCGCCGAGTGTGCAGAGGGTCAGCAGGCAGCCACCAGGCCATACCTGGGGCAGCAGAACCCTCAGAGCCCAGCCCAGGTCCTGACGCTTTAGAGAGGTCCAGAAGCGCCTCCTCAGGTCAGGGGCTACATGACATGTCCCCCCCACGCGCCCCGATACCAAATACCCTCTCCAACGGGACAGCAGCCCCTGATGGTTCTGCGTCCACTGCCCTGTCCCTGAGGCCAACAGCCAACGACCACTTGATCTGGGACAGGTTGCTGGGGTCGCAGTCCTCAGGTCAAAGTGGGGGACAGAAGGGACGGGGTTCTGCTTGAGAAGCCATGCTGCCGCCTGTCCCATCGGAGGCCTCTCCCGGCACCCACGGCAGCGAGTGGGCCACGTACCGTGGTCGTCTTTATCCGCCCTCCAGGCTGTGTGCACGTCCAGCCGGACCGGTTGATGAGCAGGTCACAGCCCTCCCCCTCCAGGCAGGGGAGCATGTCACACCACTGCTTGGTTCTGATGATGCGTGCTGCAGAGAGGAAGGAGACAGTGGTCAGTGCCGCCTGCACGCACGGGGTCCCCGAGGCCTGAGGCCTGTGCCAGCTCTCAGCGCCTGGACACCACAGGGGCCCCTGGGCGGCCCAGGTGTGGCCGCACATGCGAGATTCAGTGGCCCCAGCGCCAGGCAGGTAGGAAGGCCGGCCAGATACTCGTCCTCTAGGTTGGAGTTCACTTCCTGGGCCACACTTGGCTGGCCCATCGGCCACCAGCCCGGAACAACCAAGGGCCACCGTGGCACCAGGCTTGGGGACCCAGCTGAACCACAGTGACTGTGTCCCTATCCTGCAGGCACATGCTGACCTAAGGCTTGGTCCTTGTGGCCACGGCGCAGGGCAGGGCTGGGCACTGGTGCGGGCCAGGTTGGTGGGAGGTGACCACTGACTCCCGCGAGCTCAGGGGCCTGGAGCCCAACTGACTTCTTCCAGACAGAAAATTACATGAGCTTTCTTCCCTGGGCCTCCCGCCCCAGGCACAGGAGCCCGGAGACAGCACCGGGAAAGGAGGCCCTGGACACAGGGAGCCCACGGAGTGGCTGCAGGCCCAGCTTCCGCACTCCCTCTCAGAGCCTCCAAAGCCCTGCCAGCGATTTCTCGGGTAGGTAACCACGCCAGCTCCTGCCGAATGGGCTTCTGCCTTCCTCCCTGTCTGCTTACAGAAGCCCACAAATGCCTGGACTCCAGAGAGAAGCGCGCCGCCCCTGGTCGGGGCTGTTTCTGTCCAGCGTTAACTTATGCATATGCGCACCTGCCTCTCCGCGGTTCTGCCCCTAACTTCGCCCGCAAGGTCAGAGAAGGGACGAAACAGCATTTTACAAGGCAAAACCAACCACAAGGACCTGGGTCCACGCCACGTGAGGGGATGAACGCGACCAGCCTCCCCACTGGGACTCCCCCTTCCTGGGGCTTTGCCTGCTCCCTGCCGTGGTGCCTGAGCCCCTGAGCCTGGCCACGGCCTCCCTGCAGAGACTCTGGCCCAGGCAAGGACAACAGCCCTCGCCGCCAGGCTCCTGCTCCACTCCTGCTGGCAGCTTCCGTGGCTCCTGGCTCCCACCTGTCCTGGAAGTTCTTTTCTGTTCCACTTTTTTGTTTTTTTAAAAATAAGCCACAGAACCCTCCGTTTGCACAAACAAGTGGTGCAGCTCTGTGGGTCCAGCTAAAATCTCTTCTAGTAGGAGGGTCACTCTGCAAACATCTGCAAACACCTGCAGCCCTGTTCAGGAACTCAGCAGATAGGCCGCCAGGGCCCCTCGCAGGAAGATGCTCTCTCTCCCCGTGCCTGGGAAGCCTGTTTCATGCCCGCAGTTCCACTTCGCATGGAGTCCTGAGTCTGGCCCTGGACTCAGCAACCGCATCATAGGAGCAATGGGCCAAGGGTGACGCGACCAGGGACAGGCCTGGGTCATCAGGGGACACTACCCAGCTGAAGCCTGGGGCCCTTCCGGTGCAGGGGACTCTGGGAGGTCACAGGTCAGCACAGGGGCAATGGGAGGGGCCTGGACTCCGCTGTGGGCCTGGGCAGGTCTGCACAGAGCATGGCGCCCCAAGCTAAGTGAGCTACGCCGACCGGGCGCAGCAGAGCGCCTGTGGGTGTGCTGCCCACCTGCGCTGGCACCTTCAGGCCTGCGGTCCTCTCCAGGCCCTGCTGTGCACTGGGTGAAGATTGACGTGCTAAAGCCCAGTGCCTTCAGTGTGGAGACAGGGCGTTGGGAAGTAACCAAGGCCACCAGGGCCTGAGAACTGAGATGGGACCGATGCCTCCTGAGAAACACCAGAGTCCCCCACCTGCCTGTCACCCTGGGGATACGGTCAGGCCACCGTCGCAGGCTGGGAAGGGCAAGAAACCAGACTGGGCCTTGCCTTCATCTCCAGAGCAAGGGCGCCTGCAGTGCTCGTGCCCTGCCTGAGGGTTTCACCCAGCAGCCTGAGCTGAGAGGGACATGGGACCCAGGTCTGACACTTCAGGTGGGCACACAGGCACCAGCTGAGGGTCAGGGCAGTGTCCCCAGAGGGCACCAGGGAAGTGGGGCCCTGCTGCCTGCAGAGCTGGGGAAGGGGCTCCTGGCATCCTGGGGAGTCGCTCCAAGGACACAGCCGCCGCCAGCCTGCCCCACTGCCCAGTGCGGTGCCCCCGGCAAGGGGCCAGGTGGTGCTGCACACCTCTCCTGGCCGCCAGTTACTCCTGCAGTTGCCAGCCACCACCTCTCCCTTCCCAAATGCGTTAGTTATAATGAAAGATGGTACAAAAACCTTTCCTAAACCTGTGAGTAAGACAGTGTTCTCACGCATACCCCGTACCCCACGCACCTTATGTATGGTGTCTGAGATTCCCCAAGCAAATTACAGTGACCGTGTGTGTGTGTGTGTGTGTGTGTGTGTGTGTGTGTACCCAGGTGGTATCGGAAAGGCTCTAGGGGACCTGCAGGAACCCGCCTGGTCCCTGCGAGCAACCCCAAGGAGGTGCCTGGCACAGGCTGGCCCCTGCATCCTGAGCCTCAGAGGCCCAGGGCCCAGGGCCGGCTCCTCCTCCCTACTCGGACTAGGAGCTCTGCAGTCAGTGAAGGGCACTTCCAGCCCCAAGAGCTGCAGCGCAGCTGCACACAGAGCAGGCCCAGTTGTCCAGTGTGAGGCCTGGGCCCTCACACACCCCTATCTGAGTGCCAAGGTGGGGGCCGAGCACGGGGCCCCAGGCCATGGGGAGCCCAAGAACTGGGTGTGACATGACACGTGTGGTGCTTGCATCAGGCTGGGACGAAGGACCAGGGTGGGCCTGGGGCCTCCGTCAGGGCGGAGATGAGGGCTGCCGCGCCGCAGCCACAGTGCCTGCCCACACATGGCACCCGCCCCCAGGCTGGAGTGTGCACTAACACACCTGTGCACACACAAGCCAGCGTAGCTGAGCACACACAAGCCAGCGTAGCTGAGCACAGGCTCCGTGCACCCCCACCAGCACACTCAGGCCTGCCACTCTGGGCACTCAGAAGCCTGCTCAGTGGAGGGGGAATCGAAAGCGCTGGCCCCGCCCGGTCCCCAGCCCCTGGCAACACTGGCCACAGTGCTGAAAACTCACGTGCTTTGCAGGCCACAGAGAGCCATACCTGGCCCAAGCACTTCCTGCCAGAGGCAGTGGGAGGCACGGCGCCCGCCGCCAGGTCTCAAGGACAAAGGGCTTTTCATGCCTGCGCTGCACGGTGCCATTTCACGTGGGAATTGCTGAGCAGGCCCTGATGTCACAGCAGCTTCAGGGGAGGTGAAGGATGTCCCCAGAGGTAGATGGCACTTCCTGAGGACACAAGGGATAGGCTGTTGGGGGCCCCGTGGGGACACAGTCACAGCTGAGATGTGGGATAGCCACCATGCTCCCCCTGTGGGCAGTGAGGGATTGACATTTCCCCTCTCCTGTGTCTTCTCCGCCTGTCCGAACCTGGGGACAGAAGCCCCCTGGACACACCTGGAGGACAGAAGAGGGGAGCCCCATCCTCAGAGGAAAGAAGGTTGCTGCGTGTGTCTATGGCTTTGGGGACAAAGTGAATGGGCTCTGCCAGGCCTCTGGCAGGTCCGCACACCTCTACCACCAGAGAAAGGCCTCCCTAGAGACAGAGCCAGATGCCCTACACAGCCCAGGACCTGGCCACGCTTGGCACGGCACACAAAGACACACACCCTCAGCACGCGTGTCCACGTAGTACACACCAACACAGATATACCCTAGAGCCAAACATGCATGCAGGAACCACACACGAATGCACACCAGTGCTCATATCCACACACGTGCTCTCAGCACGTACCTCTCTGAGGGCTGCAGCTGACCACGTGAGACCCCGCCCAGCCCTGCTGCCCGCCCTCAGGTGCCGCCATCTATCCAGACCCTGGAGCTGGGAGGCGTTTCGGGCCAGTCAGGTTCCTGGCTGCTTCCAAGGGAGGGACAGCCATGGGGGGCCCTGGAAATGGGCACAGGAGGCCGGCTTGCTTCTTTCTCCTGGCCCTGGTGGGCTCTACCACAGAGGCCTGAGGTCCATGGCAGGCTGTGAGCTTCTTTCTAAATCTTCTCCGGTGGCCCTGGGCCCCTGGGGCTGACGCTCTATGCCACTGGCCTTTCCTGAGCATACGCTGTCAGCAGCAGTGACTAGAGCCAGGCAGATGCCCCTGCGCCTCCAAGGCTGTGCAGCCCTCCAGCTGCGAGCCCAGTGCGTGCCTGCGCATGCCAGCATGGTGGGCGCGCAAGTGTCCGAGACCACGTGTTTAATCGCACGCAGCAGGGGCCCACCTCCTCCTGGGGCCTGCGTTGAATTCCAGCAGGACTAGGCACCAGGACGTCACTGGGGGAAGCCAGGGTAGCCGGAGAGCACCCCGCCTGCCATCTCCCTCCTTCCCACTGCCTGTCTGGGGCAGTTCATTAGCAGTGACGTGGCAGTAAATAGAAGATGAGAATTTTTTCTGTTCTCAGTCCCTACTATAACTGGATTTCCCCCCTCAAAGCAGCGCCTGCTCACGCTGTCAAGCAAAGCTGTCCCTGGGCGGAAACCACAGCAGCATAAGCAAGTTATCACGAACGAGTATGAAAAGCGCCCGAGGGATGGCGCTGAGTAAGCGGCAGGCTGGCGACCACAGACAGAGCCGCAGTTCAGGGCAAGCTCCCAGGCACCGCTCCCGCGTGTGCGCAGGCGCCGCGGTGCGCCAGGAGATGTGCGCGGCAGCAGGTAGCGCCGGCACCCTGGGGCCCAATCCGGGTCCTGTGTCTCTGGGAAGCATCTGCCTTGTAAAATTAATGCTGCAAATTTAAATTTTATTGGTTTTGCAGTTTTGTTTGTGTTTAATTTGTAAATGGGTTTCGGTTCATTCCAGTTTTATGGTCTGGGAGGGCTCCAGCTCTGCATTTGTTCATATCGCTGCAAGACTGTAATCAAGGCAATGTAGGCCAGCGGTGGGCTGCAGGGTAGGAGAGAGCCTCTCTCCAAGGGGTCTGTGCCCCAGGCATCTGCCTGCTACCAGGCCACAGCAGGCTGGTCGGAGGCAAGGGACATAGCTGGCACCGGCTGGTCAGCAGAGAGGCATGGCCCGCTGCGGGTCGGACACCACCCTGCCCGGCCCAGGCTTGCCAGAGCCCAGCTGGGAGGCAGCCTCGGCTGCAAAGGGGTATGCAAAGGACACTGGTGCCCAGGGACAGCTCTTCTGGGCTCACGCTCCTGACATCCCGTGGAAGGCACGCAGGAGGCATGGAGCAGGCACGTGGACCACTGTGAGGTGGAGCAGAGCCAAAAGGAGGCGTGGCTTCCCACGGTCAGAAGTCCGGAAGTTCTGCTCCTAGACCGAGGCGCTTTCAGCGGGTCCTGTGCTTCTGCATCCTGTGGCCTGCAGCGATCAGATCCGAGTTGCAGGATGGCGGAGTACCGATTTCCTGCTGCTCACAGCTGGCTGCTCTGACACCTCTGTCCTTCAGCTAAGCAGGGTTGGAGAAGAGGAGGTGGAAAGGCTTAGGAGGGTGCCGCGCTGAGCCCAAGGCTGCTCGGGCTGCCCAGCTTCTCCAGACCACCTTCTGTGCACCTCGAAGCCCGAGAGCCAGGCTGCAAAGTCTTCTCTGCCTCCCATTCTGTGCAGAACCGCTGTCCTGCAGGTCCAGCCAAGCTGCTGCTTCCAGAGTGGCCACCTTATCCCAGAGATACCTCCCATCACCATTACCATCAATGCCATTGTCAGCATCGACACCAACATCATCATTGTAATCATCACCAGCATCATCGCCACCATCACCACCACCACAATCACTTTTACCACCACAACCATCACCTCCACCATCACCACCATCATCCTCACCATCACAATGACCACCACCATCATGCCCACCATTACCACCACCACCACCACCATCATCACCTCCACCACCCCCATCACCACCACCACCTCCACCACCACCATCACCACCACCACCTCCACCACCACCATCACCA